>JAHHZJ010010464.1:0-15075 GCA_021437245.1 Aegilops speltoides
GCCGGGCCTGGGTTTAGCGTCGGGCTTGGCTAGGCCCGGCCGAAGCCCGACCGACGAGAGTCGGCGGTATACACAGCGACCAAAATTGGCACCCTACAACCGTCCGAGTCACCTTAGAAAGTGTTATTAACACGGACACACGACCCCAAGGCAGCGTACCCGCCGAGTTGAAGCGCCGGATCCGACACTCAACATGGGTGGCGGCACCATGACCAAGCACCCGCCAACTAATTGACTTTGGCATCCAAGTGCCTAAACTCGACACCATACAACAACAAAATCGCCCCCCCCCCCAGGTTCACACTAGCCCTGAGGCCGCTCACCTGCCTAGCCGATAGACTTGCAGGACAACAAAACACACTATTGTCGATCAAAAGATAGGACCTCTAAGGCAACACCCCCATCGAGAAGCGACGATACATTTCCGCCACCCGCTTCGACCAATGACTTGGGTTTTCACCTCGAGAAATCGAGGTGCCGAAGACAAGAGCGGTGAAGGAGCTCCATGACGGCGCTTCACAGGAGGACAAAAGCGCCCGAAGACACTATCATTCATTTGCATCGATCAAAATTGCTGCTAGGTTTCACTTGGAGCTAACCAAACCAACATCTTTAGAAAGCCCCGGGGACCTTGTATTTTGTATCGCCGACGGAGGCCGTGCAGCTTCAAAACCTGACCGTGGTGCGAGGAGGAAGAAAGTGGATGTCCGCTTTGGTGGTTGGAAATGAAGCGAGCTCAACGGACCCCACAAACTCCATGTTTGGAGGTTAGGAGCTTGTTTATGGAGCGGGCTTCATAAATTATGTTGATCTGGAAGCATACGAGGACTATGTTAGATTGTTACTCAGATTAAAATTGTCATATTTTATGAGCCGGGACGGTGCGACTGTTGTGCTAGAGTTGGTTTGAGTGAGTATGTCAAATATGATGTCGCGGCAAGGTAGCGAATGCCTAATGTCGGTGGCATGAAGGATCAAAATAGAGAAGGCATGGACTAGCCAACGAACGATTACCCATTCCGGGAGCCTCGCAAGAGTTATTTTTTGTGATTTGAGAGTGCGTCAAATGGTGTGTCCAGTCGTCGCCACGTGTCATATGCTGGTCGCTCCTTCTGGGTTTCTTTTTTTCTCTCTCCAAGCATTTTCCGCTTTTAGATGTTTTCTTCTGTTTTCTTGAAGCTTTTTGGTTTTTGTCTAGTTTTGTTTGGTGAAGCATATATGTGCTTCTCCAAAATAAATTTATGCTTGGACGAGAAGCGCGATTTTGTTTCCTGTGGAAGCACATATTTGCTTACGCGAGAAGCATAACATGTGCTTCGTCAAAGCACAACTATGCTTTTACTCGAAGGGAAAAACATAGTTGTGCTTTTACAAACACAACCTTGCTTTTAAAGCACATCCTGTGCTTTTCTGAAAAAGAAACATATTTTGTGCTTTAAAAAATAAGTAAAAACTGCAACCGTGCTTCGGGCTTCATTTTTTTCAATTTATATTTTTTCGGATGCTATTCTTTGTTTTTTAGATTTGTTTTGGCATTCGATTGTTTGGGTTCCTTCTTAGTTTTAGTTTCCTTTTTCTATTTTTCTGCTTTTCCGATGGTTTTTTCTGGAAAAAAGTTCGTGAAACCTATTAACATGTGATCTAGTTTGAAGATCTTGGCGCCAACAACTCAATGGTGAAAATGGTCGTTATTTGGACACACTATTTTAGAGATAACTTTTTTTGAATAAATGAATCTATAAAAAGGAACGAAAAACTCCCAGATTACGATAAGTACGCACAACACATGCAGTGTGATATTTTTCAGCACCTGAGAAAATGGGGAGCGATCTTTACAAAGGCTAACCGTTAACTAGTGATTTTGGAGAAGGTATGGTGTTCTTGGGTTTGAATGGGCACATGGGCTTGTAGGCAATCTAGTGCCGTCCGTCGTCGTCTCCGCACGTGGGCCTCCTTTTCTATACCGCCCGTGGGTTGGGCTGATGCACAGCTTTCCTTCGGTCCGACCCTCAAAAAAAAAAAGCTTTCCTTCGGTCCTAAGTCACGAACTCATCGCGCATCCGTTCGTCCACGTCGGCACGATCCCTCCTAGGCAAGTCTAGGTCTATGATATAGCGTATCTCGTCAGATCCGAAGAACCCCGCACGCGTGTCCGTCGTCTCCTCCACACACGAAGGCTCTAGCGCGCGCGTCGACATATATAAAACAACACGTAGCGAATCAGACCACCGATTCGGATGCGCCCGCCGGCCGACGCCCACCACACCATGCCTGCATGCGCCTCCGCCGCGGTGGCGAAATACCGCTGCCGCCGTCGAGCTGCAAACCGCCTTCCCTTGCCGTGCACGCGGACAGGCATGCCAGCTAGCCGTGGCCGGCCACCGCCGCACGCCGCCAAAAGCTCGAAACTGTGCTGCTTCCGCTCCACAGTTCCGCCACGTGTACGTACGTGCGTGAATGTGCTGCAGCTGCGTGCTAGGAACCTAGGACGTGAAGCTATATATATGCACCCTTCGGCCCGGCGGCGTCCCCAGTCGCTGCCTCGTCGATCTCCAAGTCAACCTCTAGCCAAGCTTTTGACACCGGATCGGGATCAGGAGTTGATGGACTTCGAGGCGCCGGAGTACCAGGGTGTCCCTGGAGTTGGCCGCGACCACGACAACCTCGACAACTACTACCTCACGTGAGTGCCATCCGGATTTGTTCATTGTTCAGGGGCGCGCGGAGTGTACATGTTTTCATGGCGGAACTTTGCAGCCACGAGCTGCTCGAACTGCTGCTGCGCCGGGACGGCGGCAGCGCAGGTAGCTCCGTCGACATCGTCCATGAAAAGCCTCCGATGATCGATGATCTTCCTCTACCGCTGCCACCGTCGCCTCCTCTCCCTTGTGGAAAACCGATGGCAAGCGACGCCGAGATGGCGTCGTGGCTCTGCCAGGTTTTCGAGCAGCAGGCCTCCGATGACCAGGAGCCTCGGGGCGCTGCGACCGCCACGATGACGACCAAGTCTGAGGGAGGTAACACCATGCCCAGCAGCAGCTCTGGCACCGGTGGGCACCGCAGTATCACCACCGCCGACGCGCCGACCACCAGCCTTGCGGCGGATGGTGCAGCCGAGTGCCCACGTGGGCGGTCGAGCAGAGGCCGAAGAAGGTCTTGTTCCGGAAAGGCAGCCGAGCAGGTACGGAGCTATCGGATACACATGCATGCGTACGTACATTGCTGATGTATATATATGCATGATGGGCTTAATTTGCATGCATGCATGCACGCAGAGGCGGCGAGACAAGATCAACGACAAGCTGAGGACTTTGCAGCAACTGACGCCCAGGTGCAGCAAGGTATTATCCTAATTCTGCACACTACTTTGGCAAAATCATTTCATCATTTGTATTTTATCTCTTTCTACTAGAGTGCCATGATTGCAAGTTTTTTACATTATGTTTGACCTAAATCAAAATTAAGATGGAGCTAGCGCAGGTGCATGCAAGCTAGGAGTAGTTTTGACGGGCATATATATGACAATTTTTTTACATCAGACTGACAAGGCCTCGACGCTGGAGGAGGTCATCAAGTACGTGAAATCACTCCAGCACCAAATCCAGGTACCTACTCCTTATATTAGTTGTTTATTGCATGAGAGTTTCGAAGTTTCTAGTATCTACGTGAAGTAATCAGGCTGACAGATACTGTCACTTGGCATGCATGCAGATGATGTCGGCCGCCGGATACGCCACACCGACGCCATTCTTGCCACTGGGGGTGATGCCGCCGTCGTGCATGCAACTGCCTGCAGGCGGGCAGGCGCCGGCGATGCTCCCTCAGTACCCGCTTTTCCCGGCGGTGTACTCTTGTCCACACCACGGCACGCCGCTGCCGCCGTGTGCTCGTCATCCTGGTCCCGGCGAGCGGCCGCTTGCTCTACTAGGAAAAGGCCATAGATAGGATTGACTCTAATGGCGCACCGTGTGCGAGTGCCACTACTATATACTAATGGCGCACCTGTCCTAAATCGCCATTAGAGTGGAAGACTCTAATGGCGCACGGCTGATGGAGTCGCCATTAGTATGAATTCTTTTTTCCATTTTCCCATACATTCTAATGGCGCATGACACCTACAATGCGCCATTACTATTACAACTTCTAATGGCGCACCATGTTGGTAGTGCGCCATTACACTAAATTTTGTTTTATTCTTTTTTGCCAAACTTCTAATGGCCGCTCTCTCGATCGCCATTAGTAACAGGATTTCTAATGGCGCATGAGGGCAGGTGCGCCATTAGTAACTGGACCAACAAGATATTTTGGACAGCCCACACCTACCACTCACTTTCCCCACTTCATTCCATCCACCTCCTCATCCAAGATTTGCCATCTCCTCCTCCTCACCTCATTTCCACCATAGATTCAACAAAATTAAGTGGTGAAATTACCTAGTTTTGATAGGTAAGTAAGGAAAGCTATCTTCATGATATAGATCTACTTTTTTCCTCCCTAGCTCGCTCCAACAACGTGCACATGCACTTTTGTGGCCTAGCTAGATCTATGTATGTTTGTGGTGTTGCAAGTGTTTGTGGTGTTGCATATATGTTTGTGTTTGAAGGTACCGGTATTTGAAATATCGATAGTTGCCAATATTTTGCGGAATGTTTTGATTCATTTCCGTTTGGTAGAGTTTTGGCACTATGCATTCTTTTAGTCCTATTTTAGGGAAGGTCATGCCAAATTTTTGTTGGTTCTAACATATCGTTTTGCTCTACCCATGACGACCATAGTCGCATGATGGTGAAGGCATCGTGAATAGGTTTTGAGCTCCGAAGGCGAGATGCTTCAAAAGAGCGAGGCGGAGATAAGATGTCCATGTCGAAGATGCAAGTTGAAGAGCCTTATTGCGGACCCGGATTCGGCAGGTCGGGACCACCGCTCTTGCGTGGTTTCATGGATGGCTATCGGTGGCAAGGTGATGAAGATGACTATCAAGTCGTCCATGGCGGGAGGCGAAAATGAGGAAGAGCGACAAGACAAGTACCACCGTGGCGAGGGGCGAGAGGCGAAGAATCTCGGGACATGATCACGGCGGTGATCTTGTACAGTCATCATGTAGAAGATGTCGTACATGATGATGAGGAAGATCAAGGCGAAGGGCATGATCATGAAGATGAAGATCTGGGAGCGACGGCGATGGAGGTGGGTGCGGGACCCTCATATTCAAGAGCTGCTTCTCAAGCGGACGGATAACGCAAGAAGCGCCGAGAAAGCCAAGCTGGATCAGCTGGAGATAGACGCGGTTACTCCGTTGTATGAAGGATCAGGCCGAGGATACCGCTTTGAAAGTAGCGCTCATGGCTCACGGAGATGAAGGTAAAACACAAAATGACCGGCGCGTAGCCGGCGAGAACATGTCATTACAGCACGAGCGTCTTCCCAAGGGAACAAGTGCCCGACCGGTTCGAGGCGAAGAAAATCGTGTGTCCTCTGGATTTACCGCCGTGAAATACCATGTGTGCATGAACAATTGCATCATTTATCGGGGCGAGCAGCGAGTCTACCATATGTCCGGTGTCGGCGTCACTCGATACAAGAAGAGGAAAAGCTCCTCGAAAATCGGTGTGGTACTTTCCGATCACTCCTCGTCTGCGCGGTATTTCGCGGACCCTAAGGTAAAAGCTCCTGCGTTGCACGCGGATAGGGAGGAGAAGAAGCGAAAGATAGCGCAAATGATCCGGAGATAGATAAAAAGACAAGATCTTTGAGTCACCCTAAGGATGCGAGCGATGTAGCGTTGAACCGAAGACCGAATTTGGGAAGGATCCAAGGAACATCGTCTTTGGCGCGAGCACCGATGGAGTCGATCCGTTTGGCAGCGAGAAGCACACATAGCACTTGGCACGTGTTTGTGTGGATGTACAACCTTCCCCAGGTTGTGCATGAAGAGAAGTACATTCACATGAGTATGCTAATTGAAGGGCGAAACAACAGGAGCGACATCAATCATGTCGGGGCTCTTTGAAGGAGGAGCTAGACACGCTGTGAAACGCCCATCGTGGGGCCGCGAGAAAGAATATTTCCCTATGAGAGCCGCCTTTGCTCACGGCGGTGCACGACTATCTCGATTACGGATATCTCGCGGGCGGTAGTCCACGGATTTTACGGATCGTAAGGTGTATGGATGACTGGCGTATCGCCGACTAGATAGAGATCCGGGTCTTGAAAACCGTGTTCATGGGACATCGAAGGTGGCTTCGCGGCGATGACCCGTGGAGAACGCAAGGATCTTCGATGGTGAAACCGAACCCACGCCGATGTCACGAGGCGGCGAGAAATAGACAAGCTGTTGAAAAATTGGAAAGCGCCCTTCGGAAAGATCTGAAAGCGCCAGAGCAGCTGCTGAAGGTATGGAAAGCGAGTCATTTTCTAGGACTTGCCGTCTTGGAAGATCCACCGTGTGCCTCCAGCCTTGATGTCATGCATATCACGAAGAGCGTGTGCGAGTGCGCTTGGTACCCTGCTCAACATGCGAGAGAGGACCAAAGATGGGCGAAAGCAAGGCGGACTTGAAATCAATGGGCATCGGCGGGAGCTTCACGCTAATGATGATGATGATGATGATGATGATGAGCGACGGGACCACGGAAGAAGTCGTCGCAAAGGCAAAAGGCCAAGAAGACGGAAATGACTACCCTCCGCGTGCTTCACTCTAAGTCGGGAGGAGATCGAGCAATTTTCACGCCTCCTAGGAGTAAAACTTCCTTCTGATTCTGGGAAGATAAGCGAGATACCTAGACCAGTGAAGCGAAGTTCAGCGGATGAAGTCTCACGGTATCCGCGTCTGATGCCGAATACTTCGATTGCAATCCGTGGGATCATGGGCGCACGTCCGTGAAGACGCTATTTGGCTGTCAACTTTTTCGCGTCATCTCGGAAGTCGATTGGCGTGAAGCAACTCGAAGGCTCGAGGAAGAGATCGTGGTGATACTATGCGAGCTTGAGATGTACTTCCGCCCGCATTCTTGACGTTATGGTGCATCTGCTGGTCCATATAGTGGAGGATATCATCCAACTCGGGCGGCGTTCCCGCGGCATGATGCCGTTCGAAAGGATGAATGGTGTCATCAAAGGATCGTTCGCAACATGTCACGTCGAGAGGAAGCATAGCGGGGCTTTACGACCGAAAGTGCATCTCTCTTCCGCAATTATCTGAGGCACGAGAACCCGTTGAGTGCCCGTCAGCGGCACCTCGGCGGGCTTCTGGATGGGGTCACCATGGTCGCCCTGAAATGCATTAAACCCGGTCGACTTCGCCGACTTTGAAAAAGCAAACCTAGTCGGCACAACACATAGGCGTGGTCGATCCTTGGGTGGTAGAGCACAAAACCTTTATTAAGAAGGCGTACAATGGCCAAGGGCCAGCGGAGGGCGGACGGAGATATACTCAAAAGCACAACTCATGTTTCGCGTTGGTTCAAGCGAAGCTTACGTTACCCTTTACATGAGATTCTTCGCGGAAGAACAACTACTATTCGCCTTGTCACGGTAGCGAGCACAACGATGACCTATAGGCGTCACGATATCCATGACTACAATTCTACACGAGGACAAGGACATGAAGGCGATGGTTATCGAACTCCGGGTGCGATGGAATCCTACACGGTAACGACAAGGGCGATACTACGGAAGGATCGAGGAGATCGGGGCTGAGCTCTGTTGGAGAGAAGGTCCGATGTTCGTGTCGGATGGGCCAAAAGCGTCATAAAAGGACGGTATTTCACCACCATGGTTATACCGAAGCCAAATCAAGACCCGGTATAAGCGTCACCCGAAAAATGAGCCATAGTGCTGGCTTCCCAAGTGGACCAATGCTTCTTCATTACCGACCAAAGCCCGTCGTGTTGTTGTGAGGAGGCAAAGGAAGATCATCGGAATGGATGGAGTAGCCAATGAGCAAGACTTGACAAATCGGCGACCGAAGATCGAACATGGACGGCGATGAAGTAGCACACACACCACAAGAAAAGCGGGACCACCCTACCTAAGGGCGTCCGTTCCACGGAAGAACTCCGTTTGCGAAAAAGAAGGGCAAAGATTGTGAGCAGATAGCTAGCTAAGACCGATTGTATTTAAATCGTAGTCTTCATTTCTCGATTGTATTTCATGGGCACTTTTTGATATCATGAATATTTTTAAATTTCATGGGCACTTTTTGAATTCATGAGAAACTTGATCTCGATTCCCCTCCATCTCGATCTCGATCTCCCTCCATCTCGTCGCCGCACCCTCCCCGCTAGCTCCACCCCATACCCTCCCCGCTCCACCGGACACTTTTTAAATTTTTTTACTATTTTTACTTTTATAATTTAAACAAGTTTGAACATATTTAAACACAAATAAATATAAAAACAGCATTTAAAATGCATAAAAAATATTACTGTTATGATTTAAACAAGTTTGAACATATTTAAACACAAATAAATATAAAAACAGCATTTAAAATGCATAAAAATATTGGGGATCCTAGGAATCGAACCGGGACCTCTGGTGTGTGTCTTTATCTTGACCTCGGGCTAGTGGGTGGGTTCGGTTGTAGAAAGGGTTGGGCTGTAGATTGGCTACCGTGATAAAACAACATTCTAATGGCGCGCGTTGTGTGCGCCATTAAACTTCTTATGGCGCCAGGGTTGGGTGCGCCATTAAAACCATCCCCCTATTTCCCTCGGCCTCTCTCCTCTCCCCGGATCCCCCTCCACCTCTCGCGCCGTCGCCCCCCCGCCCGCGTCGCCCGCCCGCGCCCGGTCCGCCCAGCGCCCAAATCCTCCCCCTTTCCCCGGCCTGCCCACGCCGCCCCGGCCGTCGCCGCCCGCCCGGCCCGTCCCCGCCCCGGCCCGCCGAATCCCTCCTTCGCCCAGCGCCGCCCTGCGCCGCGCCCGGCTCCCCTGGCCCCGCCCCCTGCCCAGCGCCTTCCCGCCCGCGCCCGCCGCGCCGGCCCTCCCGGGTAACTCCCCTTCGCCATCCTCCATCCTCCGTGGATATGTATGTGTGGATCGCCATGGCTCTGGTGAATTACTGATGGATGCTTGTTTTGGATCTTTGTTGATGCTTGATAGCTTGTCATCGCATTTTTTGTCCATGGCTGCCTACATGCCTTATTAAGATTCCGTAGTATCCCACGGTCTATGAATTGTTAACATGGCAAGTGTTTAGCAATTCCTCCTTGCATTATTCTCTCCCTATTTGTTATCTTGAAATTAATAAACTGAAATTAATATGTAGATTTACCTAATTTCTTACCATGGAACAAAACAACTTTATTTATCCTTGAACTCTTTGTGCAGATTTACATTGTTATAATTTAAACTTGCCTATCACCTTTTCTGTATTGATTAAAAACACAAATATTTGTAGTTTTTTTCATAATGCAACTAAGCATACTAGTCTCAACTAAGCATACTAGTTTTTTTGGTAGCAGAAGATAGTGAAGACGAAAAAACTTCAGTTATGTAGAAAGAAAATACTTGGTTTGCGCAAGTACCATGACATGAATCAAAAACATATCATGGGAAAAATAAAATGGCGAAACACAGGAGGTTACGGTTTTTTGTATCTCCACCGTTTGGGTTGGTGAATGTGGATGATTTTTTATCTGTGAACTCATTGTCTTGCTACAAAATTTGGTATCATCATGGTGTAATTTTGTTAACATTCGGTTTTGTTAGATAGTGGCTACACTAATCTAGAGTGATACAATTTTCCTTCCCATTTGGTATCATCATGTTGGTGTATCTGATTATAACATCATGTGGAATTTTTCTTGAGCTCTTGTCAAAACTTGGCCCACTACCATGACTTAAGTTTACAATAGCTGTTTTCTTTGTGTCCAATAGTTAGCGTATATTTTTCTTGAGGGCTCTTGTCAAAAACTTTAGCTCTTGTCTTGCAAAGATGATGATCATCTTGCTAGTTTCTGGGTTTTGTCTCCGACCATTGTTCGTGATGAATTTGGTACCGAGGCCCTTGAGTTTGCGGAATTGATTAACTTCCGTTCGGCAAATTCGGTACTCCATATGTCCTATTTTCAGCAAAGGTCATGCTGAAATTTTCCGTGAATTTTAGCATGACTTTGCTAAAAATAGGACATATGAAATACTACTAATGCATGGGCGACTATCTTAGTACTTAGTTAAGTAGGATCAAACCCCATTCTTTTGGCATTAAATCATAGGTGGCAATAGAGCCAAGTGATTAGGCCCAACTTAGAATTATCCTTAGCATCGATAAACCCTAGATGATAAACCCAACATAGGTGGCAATAGCTAGAGCCAAGTGATTAGGCCCAACCTAGGGTGCCTCGGCATCGATAAACCCTAAATGATGAAAACTTAACTTGGTGCCTCGGATGCCTCGGTGTCGATGAGAACCTAAATGATGAAAGCTTAGGCTTTTAGGGTGCCTCGGTGTAGACAAACCCTAAATCATGAGACCATGATCTTGTTCCTTGACAATAACCATATTTTGACCAAACTTTTTCCTAACTAAAGAAACATGGCCCCCGCGATGAGGCGGTGGTTGAGGCAACAATTCAGGGCTGTCCCAGAGATGGGGAACAACCTCCGCTATGATGGCGCGGAAGACACCGATCCATTACACACCCCTAGTGGCGTCGGGATGACACCCCGATGGTGCCGCCGGGATGCCACCCGATGATGGTGGCGCACACACGGATGGGGACGAAGAAGCAAAGGAAGGACGGCGCCGAATGCTCCGCACCGTCAGGAGGAATTCACTCAAGTGGACTCGGCGGGAATCCAACCCAAACATATAGTCAAAGTGCAGCGGTTCAGCTGGGTGCATTCTCCGAACACCGTCTCGATCAAACCGAGAACCTTAGGCATAAGGACCGGGGAACGCACCTCCTCTTCCGAAAGTCCGGCGATACAAGTTCCCCGAATTTGAAAACACCGCCTCTCGGGGAATAGAGTGAACAATGCCGCCCTCCGAAGATGAGGCACATCTCTTGGGAAGCACGGTGAAAGAATGATTGATAAAGGTGATAGTTATGACAAGATCAAAGGCGAAATATCATTTGATGGGAAGATGAGTACAATGAGTTCAAGATCAAGTGCGAGCCCGGCTCGAATCAAGTCGATTGGGGAAAGAAATGGGAGTTGAACTTGGGAACACAAACTCGGTCCGCGGTTATAGAGTGGGGAGCCTATATGGGACAAGGAGGGGGGGAGGCAGCAAACCTACCGCCCCGAGAAATCTGCGGTCCAAGCGGACCAACTATATCGGGGCCGGTACAAGGAGGACCCGATAACAAAGGAGCTTACCACGGATCCAAACCGGGGCAGGCTTGTTACGTAAGGAATACACCCCGTGTAATTAGCTCCAATGGCTGCACTCTAATTAATCACCAATATTTCTAAATGGCTCATGTTCCTTGCGGGACAATGAAAGCGATGGCAGGTCGTCTAAGAGCTCCTTTGACACCTTTAAATAGAGGCGTTGAGCGTAATGAAAAGAAGGATAAGCTCGATAAGCCGCGTTGGTGTGTGGGGCAAAAGGCTTTCCACAAAATGGGGTCATACTATACTTGGTGTCGGAAGGAGAAAAACCATCGGAAAGCGGACGCGAGGTTGAAGCACTCAAGGCACAAGTGGCGCGGATTCGGAGCTTGTCCAAGAGCAAGTGGAACAACAGTGGAAGCGAAGCTCGAAGCCATGGTGCCTACGTTGATTCATGGGCTGGCGGCGTGGATTGCGGGCGGCAAAGGTCCTCCCGGTTCCCGGCTTCATGGCGACACTTCGCCTGGTGCGGCGACCATTGGTGTCTTCGCGGCGGCGACATTGGTGTCTCGGGCGGCGCCATTGGTGTCTCCGGGCGGCGCCATTGGTGTCTCCGGCGGGCGGTATGTGTCTCCGGCACCGCAGCGGTATTGGAGCTTAATGCACCGGGTGTCGCCGGCGGCACCTCGCCGACAAGCGCCCCTCCGTCGATTACGCCCGCCGTTGGCGGTGCCTCGACATAGCCGAGCTTAGCGGCATCACGGTAACTAAGCCTCTCGGCGATGACTTCATCTCCTTGCCTTTGGTGGGCATCCCGGCGCCCTACACATGTTTTCGCGAGGCACCGCCGCGTTCCTTGCACTCTTACGCGCCGTGGGCGCCGAGTTGGTCGATGTCGCCAAGGGCAAAATCGTTCAACGGCGACCCCATGTTCCACGGTAATCCGATGCCACCCACAATGTATAGGGTTGAAGTGGTCCGGTCTGCCGAGCTTGACGAGTTGTTACCTCCGATTCGACCGCTGGGGCGGCGAAGAAGATGAGATGACCCTCGGACTGCATAAGCTGGCCCTGCTATGGCGAAGAGCGAGATCCGTTTGAGGCGGGGACACCACCCACGACAAGACCGCCCGTCGTCGGCGCCAAGCCATGGCAAACGCAGCAAGCTACCGGACTGCGGACATCCCTATAGCGAGGATCCGGACAGCCCTATGACACGAGATCCGGACGGCGGCGACAACGCGCGGTACATTTACCAAAGTTGACAAGTACTTTCTGAACATGGAGTGCGGCGGCGATTTCTGCGGGCCTCTTTCTCAGAACCCAGCCAAGACCACCGCGATCTAGGCTGATGCGGCGGAGAAATCAATTGCAACAAGCGTCGTCGGCGTTGGTTCTCGAGACCGCCTCCGCTCCGTCTTCACCGAGCCTCGAGATAGTGAGGCGAAAATATCAGCCCAACACGCTGAAGAAGGCGGTGCGTGAGCGAACTTCGGTCCCATTACGGAGATCAAGAAGAAGGGCGGAAGCGAAAGACTAACAAGGCGCGGTGCGAGCAGCCGCACCGAGTTCGATCCGTGCTCGGGGCGGGCCACCTTCACCTAAGGATATCTCGAGGAGGTGCATGTGGCGGGTAGGCGATGCTACCGCCAAATATGCTGAATCTTGCAACGGTGCTATCGCGGATCGCATGCGGTGTTCGATTTTGGAAGCGGCGTCTCGAGAGAAGGATGTGGCATACCGGTTTTCGTGGCCAAGGTGCGAGAGCAAGGGCTTTGTGGATGGCGACATCGGGGTATGATCGTCCTGCGGTTTGATGACATCTTTGCTATGTTTAACCTTCATCCGTTGCACTACACCTTCGTTCGGCTGTTTTTCGCGAGCATGCGGATCCGGATCATTAGAGACAATACCGGACATCGTGATAGTCGACCCCTTCTACATGCGTGCCAAGCACTTGAGCAGGCTGGGGACCGCCAAGTTGCGAGTTCACACCTCGAAGGCGTCATTCGCAAGCGAGATAAGGATAACTTCCTTGTGCCTTACTTTCCGAGTAAGCCATCCCTTAACCGCCCGTAACATATGATTTCTTAGATTTGATCGTTCTTTTTTTCTAACATTCCGTGTTACGTGCGGTGACACATTGCACACTCATCCTCTTAAGCCGAAATATTCCATGGCCCGTATTTCGACCGAACCGTAACTCCATGATAGACTACACAAATGTGAAGAAAGTTCTTGATGATGTTCTCCCGGCTCGCCAACTGGAGGCACCTTCACGAGGCCGTTAGAAGTACGGCAAGCACATCTTCTCACATCTGAAGTTCTGCTGCGTCAAGCGCCGCTTGTGATCGAAGGATGCCTACTCGCCCTCCATCACATGCGGCGTCGTAAGGACCATCATCACCTTCGCTCGATAATCTCAAAGATTGGGCGCGAGCTTGTCGGCAGTCCGGGCGCGGACCTCGAGACAAGAATTCTTCGCATCCGATCGGAGTTTGCGGACATCATCCATCAAGATGTCCTTCATACGTCAGGCAGTTCTTCCTCGAAATCAACCGTCCAACAGTGAGATAGATGGAATGCTACAAATGCAGGGTGACAACGACGCGATTTCATGACCATCGCGACAGACGGCGGCTTCATCCACGCTCTGTCCGATGAGTCGAGTCGAAAGTAGTGATGTGTAGTTACGAAACATTGATTGGTTCATGTTGTAATTAAACTTTTAATGAATTCAGTATGTCTCTTTGGTTTGGGCGGTTGTTCAACTTAGATGTGTCGATGCTATTTTATTAGTAGGACCATGAATCGTGCTATTAATGTCTTGCTTTTCTCTTCGATCCTTTTGTTGCATACTTACACATTGCTTATGTATTTCATTGTTTGGCTTGTGCATAGAGATGCCGTCGTATGTAGTGTACAAGGGTAAGGTTCGAGTCTCGATGGTGGGAGGAGTGTCGGAGACAGGTTCACCGTTCAGCGTAATAGTTACAAAGGTACACCACTAGGGCGGAGGCGAATCTAGATCGCCCGCTATCTAGCGGAGAGAGGAGGGCGTTGGAGGAACCGGATGAAGACCGTTTGATCGCGATGATGCTCATCGTGATGACCATAGCTCTCTTCTATGTGATGGTAGTTTAGATGATCGATATCGACTTGTAATGTGAAGGCAAACTCGATACTCGCGGTCTTGAGACTTGTAATGTTTTATCTTTGTCCGGTCTTTTGAATCCGGAGACTAATATGATGAATTGTATTGGAGACCAATCTTCTATTGTATTTGATGAATTTGATGTTGCTTTGTGCTGCTGTCTATATTCTATGCAATAAAATATTTTGTAATCTGTGCAAAAATCAGAAAAGCAAAAAAAAAATAAAACCTAATATTCATACTAATGGCGCACCACGAAGACACTAATGGCGCCTGTGATCATCACACTAATGGCGCATGTACTTTTAATGCGCCATTAGAATGCAATAACACATTTGTTCATATGGCCCCGGAGGCATTCTAATGGCGCCTGTGAGCAGTCTAATGGCGCACCTCAGGTCGCCATTAGAATACTAAGATTCTAATGCGCATGTGGTGCGCCATTAGAAAGAAATTTAATGGCGTGATGCCGGTGGCGCACACATGCGCCATTAGAAGGCAAAACAGGCGCCACTAGCATGCCTTTTCCTAGTAGTGGCTCCTCGCCGTCGCCATCTCGTCCCAAACGATTCCACCGTGCCGAACCACAGGTAATTAAGCAGATGATCGTACGTACGCGTGATCATATCTATGTTTCAAGCTG
>JAHHZJ010010467.1:0-10822 GCA_021437245.1 Aegilops speltoides
ATGTTTTTCTTGATTTCTACCTTCGTCGATTTTAGCATCACGAAGAGCTTGGGAATCGTTTCTTATCCCTTAC
Source organism: Aegilops speltoides (assembly GCA_021437245.1). NCBI lineage: Eukaryota > Viridiplantae > Streptophyta > Magnoliopsida > Poales > Poaceae > Aegilops > Aegilops speltoides. Next base: position 74 of record JAHHZJ010010467.1, read on the forward strand.
ATATTATAGTTCATCACGAGTTCTACTAACTTGGTGATGGTGACTAAGAATTCGTCAATCACTATCTTATCCGGAAGATTAACTCCCACTTGATTCAGCGATTGTAGTACCGACAATCGAGTACATGCTCACTAGTTGAGCGATTCTCCTCCATCTTTTAGCTATAGAACTTGTTGGAGACTTCATATCTCTCAACTCGGATATTTGCTTGAAATATTAACTTCAATTCTGGAACATCTCATATGGTCCATGATGTTCAAAACATCTTTGAAGTCGATTCTAAGCCATAAAGCATGGTGCACAAAACTATCAAGTAGTCATCATATTGAGCTACAAGCGTTCATAACGTCGCATACGCTCCTGCAATAGGTCATCACCTAGCGGTGCATTAAGGACATAATTCTTACGTGCAGCAATGAGGATAAACCTCCGATCACGGATTGAATCCGCATCATTGCTACTAACATTTTTCAACATAATTTTCTCTAGGAACATATCAAAAACAAACATATGAAAGCAACAATGCGAGCTATTGATCTACAACATAATTTGCAAAATACTACCAGGACTAAGTTCATGATAAATTTAAGTTCAATTAATCATATTACTTAAGAACTCCCACTTAGAAAGACATCTCTCTAGTCATCTAAGTGATCACGTGATCCAAATCAACTAAACCATAACCGATCATCACGTGAAATGGAGTAGTTTTCAATGGTGAACATCTTATGTTGATCATATCTACTATATGATTCACGCTCGACCTTTCGGTCTCCGTGTTCGAGGCCATATCTGCATATGCTAGGCTCGTCAAGTATAACCGAGTATTCTGCGTGTGCAAAACGGCTTGCACCCGTTGTAGATGGACGTGAGCTTATCACACCGATCATCACGTGGTGTGCAGGCACGACGAACTTTGGCAGCGGTGCATACTCGGGAGAACACTTCTTGATAATTTAGTGAGAGATCATCTTATAATGCTACCGTCAATCAAAGCAAGATAAGATGCATAAAGGATAAACATCACATGCAAATCAATATAAGTGATATGATATGGTCATCATCATCTTGTGCTTCATGATCTCCATCTTGCGGCACCACCATGATCACCATCGTCACCGGGCGACACCTTGATCTCCATCGTAGCATCGTTGTCGTCTCGCCAAACTTTATGCTTCTCGACTATCGCTACCGCTTAGTGATAAAGTAAAGCATTACGAGCGATAGCATTGCATACAATAAGCGACAACCATATGGCTCCGCCATTGCCGATAACCGGTTACAAAACATGATCATCTCATACAATAAAATATAGCATCACGTCTTGACCATATCACATCACAACATGCCCTGCAAAAACAAGTTAGGCGTCCTCTACTTTGTTGTTGCAAATTTTACGTGGCTGCTACGGGCTTAAGCAAGAACCGGTCTCACCTCGCATCAAAACCACACGATACTTCGTCAAATAGACTCCGTTTTAACCTTCTCAAGGACGGCGTAGCCACCTTCAGTTCAACTAAAGTGAGAGACAGGCACCCACAGTCACCTTTAAGCAACGAGTGCTCGGCGGTGAAACCAGTCTCGCGTAAGCGTCTGGCGTAATGTCGGTGCAGGCGCTTCATCTCACAATGCCGCTGAACCAAAGTATGACATCTGGTAGGTAGTATGACTTGTATCGCCCACAACTCACTTGTGTTCTACCGTGCAAAACATCAAACCATAAAACCTAGGCTCGGATGCCCTTGTTGGGGAACGTAGTAATTTCAAAAATTTTCCTACGCTACGCAAGATCATGGTGATGTATAGCGAGAGGGAGAGTGTTGTCTACATACCCTTGTAGACCGAGCGGAAGCGATCACAGCGTAGAGGAAGTAGTCGTCGTTCTCCTCGCGATCCGACCGATCCGCGCCGTTACTCCGGCGCCCCGAGTTCTTGACACCGTACAGTTCGATGGCGTCCCTCGTACTCGATCCAGCCGAGTGTCGAGGAGAGTTCCGTCGACCGACGGCGTGGTAGCGATCTTGATGTTTCACGGCGGAGGCTTCGCCTAAGCTTCGACAGTATAACCGAGGTGGAATATGGTGGAAGGAGGCACGCGCGGCTAAGGCGATCTCACGATCAACTTGTGTGTTCCAAGGTGCCCCCTGCCCCGTATATAAAGGAGCAAGGGGAGGGGCGGCCAAGGGAGGCATCAGGAGTCCTACTCCCTCGGGAGTAGGATTCCCCCAATCCTAGTTGGACTAGGATTCCGGGAGGAAAGAGAGAGAGGGCGGCCTTCTCCTAGTCCTAGTAGGACTAGGGAAGGGGGGCTGCGCCTCCTAGGGCTGCCTTCTCCTTTCCACTAAGGCCCATCGAGGCCCATTTACCTCCGGGGTTCCAGTAACCTCCGGTACTCAGTAAATTCCGTTTTACGGAACCATTCGAACTCCAAACATAGGCTTCAATATATCAATCTTTATGTCTCGACCATTCCAAGACTCCTCGTCATGTCCGTGATCACATCCGGGACTCGAACTCCTTGGTACATCAAAATACATAAACTCATAATAAGCATCGCGTAACCTTAAGCGTGCGGACCCTACGGTTCGAGAACAATGTAGACATGACCTAGAACTATTCACGGTCAATAACCAACAGCGGGACCTGGATGCCCATATTGGTTCCTACATATTCTCTGAAGATCTTTATCGGTCGGACCGCATAACAACATCGTTGTTCCTTTGTCATCGGTATGTTACTTGCGAGATTCGATCGTCGGTATCAATACCTAGTTCAATCTCGTTACGGCAAATCTCTTTACTCGTTCGTAATACATCATCTCACAGCTAACTCATTAGTTGTAATGCTTGCAAGGCTTGATGTTGTGTATTACCGAGAGGGCCGAGATACCTCTCCGAGCAATCGGAGTGACAAAACCTAATCTCAAATATGCCAACCCAACATCGCCTTTGGAACACTGTAGTACTCCTTTATAATCACCCGATTCGTTGTGGACGTTTGGTAGTACCAAAGTGTTCCTCGGTAAATGGGAGTTGCATAATCTCATAGTTCTGAGAACATGTATATGTCATGGATAAAAGCAGTAGCAACATACTAAGCGATCGTGTGCTAAGCTAATGGAATGGGTCATGTCAATCGGATCATTCTACTAATGATGTGATCTTGTTAATCAAATAACAACTCTTTGTTCATGGTTAGGAAACATAACCATCTTTGATTAACAAGCTAGTCAAGTAGAGGCATACTAGTGACACTCTGTTTGTCTATGCATTCACACATGTATCATGTTTCGGTTAATACAATTCTAGCATGAATGATAAACATTTATCATGAAATAAGGAAATATATAATAACTTTATTATTGCCTCTAGGGCATATTTCCTTCACCTCCTTGTCCTATTGGACTAAGGGGGAGGCGTGACCTGCCGCGGCCCTCCTCTTCTCCTCGAGGCCCACTAAGGCCCATTTAGTTCCGGGGTTCGGTAACCTCCGGTACTCGTAAATTCGATTTTACGGAACCATTCCGGACTCAAATATAGGCTTCCAATATATCAATCTTTATGTCTCGACCATTTGAGACTCCTCGTCATGTCGTGATCACATCCGGGACTCGAACTTCTTGGTACATCAAAATACATAAACTCATAATAAGCATCGCCATGAAACCTTAGCGTGCGGACCCTACGGTTCGAGAACAATGTAGACATGACCGAGACCGTCTCCAGTCAATAACCAACAGCGGGACCTGGATGCCCATATTGGTTCCTACATATTCTCGAAGATCTTTATCGGTCGACCGCATAACAACATCGTTGTTCCCTTTGTCATCGGTATGTTACTTGCGAGATTCGATCGTCGGTATCCAATACCTAGTTCAATCTCGTTATCGGCAAGTCTCTTTACTCGTTCAGTAATACATCATCTCACAGCTAACTCATTAGTTGTATTGCTTGCAAGGCTTGATGATGTGTATTACGAGAGGGCCGAAGATACCTCTCAGAGCAATCGGAGTGACAAAACCTAATCTCAAATCGCCAACCCAACATCGCCTTTGGAGACACTGTAGTACTCCTTTATAATCACCCGATTCGTTGTGACGTTTGGTAGCACCAAAGTGTTCCTCCGTTAGCAGGAGTTGCATAATCTCATAGTTACGAGGAACATGTATAAGTCATGGATAAAGCGGTAGCAACATACTAAGCGATCGAGTGCTAAGCTAATGGAATGGGTCATGTCAATCGAGATCATTCTACTAATGATGTGACCTTGTTAATCAAATAACAACTCTTTGTTCATGGCTAGGAAACATAACCATCTTTGATTAACAAGCTAGTCTAGTAGAGGCATACTAGTGACATGTTGTTTGTTTATGCATTCACACATGTATCATGTTTCGGTTAATACAATTCTAGCATGAATGATAAACATTTATCATGAAATAAGGAAATAAATAATAACTTTATTATTGCCTCTACGGCATATTTCCTTGATCTCCCACTTGCACTAGAGTCAATAATCTAGATTACATAGTAATGATTCTAACACCCATGGAGTCTTGGTGCTGATCATGTTTTGCTCGTGGAAGAGGCTTAGTCAGCGTCGCAACATTCAGATCCGTATGTATCTTGCAAATCTCTATGTCTCCCACGGACTAAGTCCGGATGGAATTGAAGCGTCTCTTGATGTGTTTGGTCCTCTTGTGAAATCTGGATTCCTTCGCTAAGGCAATTGCTCGATGATTGTCACGAAGATTTTCATTGGACCCGATGCACTAGGTATGACACCTAGATCGGGATATGAACTCCTTCATCCAGACTCCTTCATTAGCTGCTTCGAAGCTGCTATGTACTCCGCTTCACATGTAGATCCCGCTCTGACGCTTTGTTTAGAACTGCACCAAGCCGCAGCTCCTCCGTTTAGTGTAAATCGTATCCGGTCTGCGATTTAGAATCGTCGGATCGTGTCAAAGCTTGCATCAACGTAACCATTTACGATGAGCTCTTTGTCACCTCCATATCTGAAAACATATCCTTAGTCCTTTTCGGTATTTGGGATGTTCTTGACCGCTGTCGATGATCCACTCTGGATTACTTTGGTACCTCCTGCTAGGCTTATAGCAAGGCACACATCAGGTCGTACACAGCATTGCATACATGATAGAGCCTATGGCTGAAGCATAGGAACATCTTTCATTTTCTCTCTATCTTCTGCGTGGTGGGCATTGAGTCTTACTCAACTTCACACCTTGTAACACGGCAAGAACCCTTTCTTTGCTTGATCCATTTTGAACTTCTTCAAAATTTTGTCAAGGTATGTGCTTTGTGAAAGTCCAATTAAGCGTCTTGATCTATCCTATAGATCTTGATGCCCAATATGTAAGCAACTTCACGAGGTCTTTCATTGAAAACTCTTATTCAAGTATCCCTTTATGCTATCCGAAATTCTATATCATTTCAATCAGCAATATGTCATCTACATATAATATCGAAATGCTCTGAGCTCCCACTCACTTTCTTGTAAATCTGAGCTTCTCCAAAAGTCAGTATAAACCCAAATCTTTGATCACACTATCAAAGCGTTTATTCAACTCGAGATGCTTGCACCAGTCCATAAATGGATCATTGGAGCTTGCACACTTTGTTAGCTCCTTTGGATCGATAAAACCTTCGGTTGCATCATATACAACTCTTCTTCGAAATCCATTCAGAATGCGTCTTTACATCCATTTGCCAAATTTCATAATCATAAAATCGGCAATTGCTAACATGATTCGACGGACTTAAGCATCGCTTCGGTGAGAAGGTCTCATCGTAGTCAATCCCTTGAACTTGTCGAAAACCCTTTGCGACAAGTCGAGCTTTAACGATAACATTACCGTCGCGTCAGTCTTCTTCTTGAAGATCCACTTGTTTTCTATTGCTTGCCTACCCTCGGGCAAGTCAACCAAAATCCATACTTTGTTTTCATACATGGATCCCATCTCGATTTCATGGCCTCAAGCCATTTTGCGGAATCTGGGCTCACCATCGCTTCTTCATAGTTCGTAGGTTCATCATGATCTAGTAGCATGATTTCCGAACAGGATTACCGTACCACTCAGTGCGGATCTTACTCTGGTTGATCTACGAGGTTACGTAGCAACTTGATCTGAAGTTTCATGATCAACATCATCAACTTCCTCACTACTTGGTGTAGGTGTCTCGAAACCGGTTTCTGCGACAAACTACTTTCAAGTAAGGAGAAAGGTACAATTACCTCATCAAGTTCTACTTTCCTCCCTCACTTCTTTCGAGAGAAACTCCTTCTCTAGAAAGGATCCATTCTTACAACGAATGTCTTGCCTTGGATCTGTGATAGAAGGTGTACCCAACTGTCTCCTTTGGGTATCCTATGAAGACACATTTCTCGATTTGGGTTCGAGCTTATCGGTTGAAGCTTTTTCACATAAGCATCGCATCCCCAAACTTTAGAAAGCGACAACTTTGGTTTCTTGCCAAACCACAGTTCATAAGGTGTCATCTCAGCGGATTTGACGGTGTTCTATTCAGTGTGAATCGACCGTCTCTAGAGCATAACCCCAAAAGCGATAGCGGTAAATCATGAAGAGACATCATAGATCGTACCATATCTAGTAAAGTACGATTCGACGTTCGGACACACCATTACGTGTGGTGTTCGGGTGGCATAAGTTCTGAAACTATTCGCATTGTTTCAAGTGTAGACCAAACTCGTAACTCAAATATTCACCTCCACGATCGATCGTAGAAATTTAATTTTCTTGTTACGATGATTTTCAACTTCACTCTGAAATTCTTTGAACTTTTCAAATGTTTAGACTTATGTTTCATTAAGTAGATATACCCATATCGCTTAAGTCATCTGTGAAGGTGAGAAAATAACGATATCCGCCACGAGCCTCAACATTCATCGGACCACATACATCGTATGTATGATCTCCAACAAATCTGTTGCTCTCTCCATAGTACGGAAGCAAGGGTTTTAGTCATCTTGCCCATGAGGCACGGTTACTAAGTGCCAAGTGATTCATAATCAAGTGACTCCAAAAGTCCATCGTATGGAGTTTCTTCATCGCTTTACACGATATGACCTAAACGGCGGTGCCACAAATAAGTTGCACTATCATTATCAACTCTGCATCTTTTGGTTTCAACATTATGAATATGTGTATCACTACTATCGAGATTCATCAAAATAGACCACTCTTCAAGGGTGCATGACCATAAAGATATTACTCATATAAATAGAACAACCATTATTCTCGATTTAAATGAATAACCGTCTTGCATCAAACAAGATCCAGATATAATGTTCATGCTCAACGCAGCACCAAATAACAATTATTTAGGTCTAAAACTAATCCGAAGGTAGATATAGAGGTAGCGTGCCGACCGCGATCACATCGACTTTGGAACCATTTCCCAGCGCGATCGTCACCTCGTCCTTTGCGAGTTAAGCAATCCGTAGTCCTGTTTGAGTTGCAAATATTAGCAGTAACCGTATCAAATACCAGTGCTACTAAGAGCTCTAGTAAGGTACACATTAATAACATGTATATCACATATACCTTTGTTCACCTTGCCATCCTTCTTATCCGCCAAATACTTGGGGCAGTTCCGCTTTCGATGACCGATCGCTTGCGTAGAAGCACTCGTTTCAGGCTTAGGTCCGACTTGGGTTTCTTCTCTGAGCGAGCAACTTGCTTGCTGTTCTTCTTGAAGTTCCTTCTTCTTCCCTTTACCTTTCTTCTTGAAACTAGTGGTCTTATTGACCATCAACACTTGATGCTCCTTCTTGATTTCTACCTCCGCAGCCTTTAGCATTGCGAAGAGCTCGGTATAGTCTTTACTAACCCTTGCATATTATAGTTCATCACGAAGCCTTTGTAGCTTGGTGGCGTGATTGAAGAATTACATCAATGACACAATCATCCGGAAGATTAACTCCCAATTCGTCAAGTGATTGTAGTACCGACATTACGAGTATGTGCTCACTAACGAACTATTCTCCTCCATCTTGCAGCTATAGAACTTATTGGAGACTTCATATCTCTCAATCCGGGCATTACTTTGGAATATTAACTTCAACTCTGGAACATCTCATATGCTCCATGACGTTCAAAACGTCGTTGAAGTCCCGGTTCTAAGCCGTAAAGCATGGCACATGAACTATAGAGTAGTCATCAGCTTTGCTTTGCGGACGTTCACAACATCGGTGTTGCTCCAGAGAGCCTGGCACCTAGCGGTGCATCCGGGGCGTAACTCTTACTGCAGCAATGAGGATAATCCTCGAGTTACGGACCCGATCCGTGTAATTGCTACCATCATCTTTCAACTTTGCTTTCTCAAGGACGCATTAAAATTCAACGGAACAACAGACGAGCCATCTATCTACAAACAAACATAAACAAGCAAGATACTATCAGGTACTAAGTTCATGATAAATTTAAGTTCAATTAATCATATTACTTAAGAACTCCCACTTAGACAGACATCCCTCTAGTCATCTTAAGTGATTACGTGATTCAAATCAACTAAACCATAACCGATCATCACGTGAAATGGAGTAGTTTTCAATGGTGAACATCTTATGTTGATCATATCTACTATATGATTCATGCTCGACCTTTCGGTCTCCGTGTTCGAGGCCATATCGCATATGCTAGGCTCGTCAAGTATAACCCGAGTATTCTCGTGTGCAAAACGGCTTGCACCCGTTGTAGATGGACGTGAGCTTATCACACCCGATCATCACGTGGTGTGCAGGCACGACGAACTTTGGCAGTGCATACTCGGGAGAACACTTCTTGATAATTTAGTGAGAGATCATCTTATAATGCTACCGTCAATCAAAGCAAGATAAGATGCATAAAGGATAAACATCACATGCAAATCAATATAAGTGATATGATATGGTCATCATCATCTTGTGCTTCGTGATCTCCATCTCTGCGCACCACCATGATCACCATCGTCACCGCGCGACACCTTGATCTCCATCATAGCATCGTTGTCGTCTCGCCAAACTTATGCTTCTCGACTATCGCTACCGCTTAGTGATAAAGTAAAGCATTACAGAATGCTTGCATACAATAAGCGACAACCATATGGCTCTGCCGATTGCCGATAACCGGTTACAAAACATGATCATCTCATACAATAAAATATAGCATCACGTCTTGACCATATCACATCACAACATGCCCTGCAAAAACAAGTTAGGCGTCTTCTACTTTGTTGTTGCAAATTTTACGTGGCTGCTACGGGCTTAAGCAAGAACCAGTCTCACCTACGATCAAAACCACAGCGATATTTCGTCAAATAGACTCCTTTAACCTTCTCAAGGACGGGCGTAGCCACTTCGGTCAACTAAAGTGAGAGAGCAGACACCCGCCGGTCACCTTTAAGCACGAGTGCTCGTGGCGGTGAAACCAGTCTCGCGTAAGCGTCTGCGTAATGTCGGTCGGGCGCTTCATCTCACAATACCGCTGAACCAAAGTATGACATGCTGGTAGGTAGTATGACTTGTATCGCCCACAACTCACTTGTGTTCAACTCGTGCAAAACATCAAACCATAGAAAAAAAACCTAGGCTCGATGCCCTTTGTTGGGGAGCGTAGTAATTTCAAAAAATTCCTACGCACCGCAAGATCATGGTGATGTATAGCACGAGGGAAAGTGTTGTCTACCCTCGTAGACCGGCGGAAGCGATCTGGCGTAGAGGAAGTAGTCGACGTTCTCCTCGCGATCCGACCGATCCGCGCCGTTACTCCGGCGCCCAGTTCTTGACACGTACAGCTCGATGGCGTCCCTCGTACTCGATCCAGCCGAGTGTCGAGGGAGAGTTCCGTCGACGACGGCGTGGTGGCGATCTTGATGTTCTACGGCAGGGCTTCGCCTAAGCTTGACGATATGACCGAGGTGGAATATGGTGGAGGGGGCACCGCACGGCTAAGGAACGATCCGTAGATCAAACTTGTGTGTTCTAGGTGCCCCTGCCCGTATATAAAGGAGGGAGGGAGGTGCGGCCGGCCTAGAGGAGGCGGGAGGAGTCCTACTCCCGGAGTAGGACTCCCCTTCCTAGTTGGAGTAGGATTGGGGAGGGAAGAGGAAGGGCCGCCCCCCTCTGTCCTATTCGGACTAAGGGGGGGCCTGCCTGCCTGGCGGCCCCTCCTCTTCTCCCTCGAGGCCCACTAAGGCCCATTTAGTTCCCGGGGTTCCGGTAACCTCCGGTACTCCGATAAATTCGATTTTACGGAACCATTCCGGACTCCAAATATAGGCTTCCAATATATCAATCTTTATGTCTCGACCATTTCGAGACTCCTCGTCATGTCCGTGATCACATCCGGGACTCGAACTTCTTGGTACATCAAAATACATAAACTCATAATAAGCCATCGAAACCTTAAGCGTGCGGACCCTACGGTTCGAGAACAATGTAGACATGACCGAGAACCGTCTCGGTCAATAACCAACAGCGGACCTGGATGCCCATATTGGTTCCTACATATTCTCGAAGATCTTTATCGGTCGACCGCATAACAACATCGTTGTTCCCTTTGTCATCGGTATGTTACTTGCGAGATTCGATCGTCGGTATCAATACCTAGTTCAATCTCGTTATCGGCAAGTCTCTTTACTCGTTCAGTAATACATCATCTCACAGCTAACTCATTAGTTGTATTGCTTGCAAGGCTTGATGATGTGTATTACCGAGAGGGCCGAGATA
>JAHHZJ010010468.1:0-14857 GCA_021437245.1 Aegilops speltoides
GCCCGAGGTCTCCGTCGCCGTCGCGTCATCTCATCGCGCCGTTGCCGCCGTGAAAACTCCACCAAGTTAGGGTGAGTTTGATCCTCTCGTCTTCAACCTCTGATTCAATGCCGATAGGTTTGCCTAACTTCTTGCCATGTTTGAAATCTTCCTATCAGGATTAGTTCTTAGAAGCGAAATTGAGTGAAAATTTTAGGGTTAGGTTTCCTGAACATATCTCGGTGTGACCGATTCTACATTCTCGGATGACCGATCGGCCTCGGCCATTACCTTGCACCTTCGGTCCAACGAGTTGTACCGTCGGTAAGACCGAAATGAGGTTAGTGAAACCCTAGTGTTCTCGCTGAACCGAAACCCATTTTGGTCCAACGAAAGTGGTGTGAATGGTTACATTTAGACACTTGGATTCACGAATTTTAGACTCGGTCGGTGAAATGCGATTCAGAAAACTTAAAACTGAAATTTGAACTCATTCTTTTTGCAAAATCTTGCAGTTTGTGATAACTCTTCTATTACGCCTATACCTATTCTATTCACGGTTGTCGGTCATATCGATGCAAGTGACAGCGAGAACAGTCGAATCACCGGTTGAGATTCGAGGCGGGCACTAGTCCTGAAGCCAGACTTTTACGATGATGGTGAGAGGAGCACCCCAAGTGGTTTGCCTCCTGCTGCCACGGGGCGGAAGAAGAGAATTACGATGAAGAGGATTACGACTTTGTTCTTTGAGGAAGATCACTTCTAAACCTAAGAGGAAAGTGGTTGCCAAAGACTATCAAGGGCAACATACCAAGAAAAGCACCGACAAAGTGAAGAAGTCCACTTGTTGCCAAGAAGTTGAGCATGGAAGAGAAACCTCCAGCAAGGTAAAGAAAACTTCCAAGAGGAAGAGGATAGTACATGATGAAGCGGTGATGATGATTACGATGAGGAAGCACCCCACCTCCTCGAAGTCTAAGTTGATGGGAGATGCCATCGAGCGGGAGCACCTACAAAGACTAAGCCATCAGCTCGCAAAGGCAGCTCAAACCAAGCTGCTGCCAAGCCCAAGAACGAGTGAAAATATTCCTGCTTGAGAGAAGAAGAAGGACAATGTGCCACCGGCTGAATCGGAAGATGAGGCACATGTGTTCTTGAAACTTCGAGACAGCTGCCGATCCACAATGATGCTCATCCTCGAGCGAGAAAATATGAAGAAAAGGAAGGACAAAGGCCTCGAGGCTATGGAGCAAGTTGATCCATATGCCACCGGAGAAGGACAGTGTTGACTCAAGATTCCCACGAGAGAAGCAACAAGATTTCTATGAGGCAGTGCTCATGGACAAAAGCCCATTATTCTTGACACTAGATATGTTGGAGGAATATATTGATAGTGAAAACACGAGACTACTTCCCACATGTGCATGAGAGCTTCACTTGCATGTGGTGTTGTTGAGTTCGTTGGTGGAAGGTGACATGGAATGATGAGATGATCATGCGGTTCTATGCCTGACACATTTCTATCGGATGGCAGAATTGTATGGATGACGAAGGCGGAGATTCTCTTGACAGTTGAAGAGTGGGCAGCTTGCTAAATGCTCCGATATCAAGAGATGATGATGTTGATGTCTATGGAATTCCCAAGAAAAATCATGAGTCAATGAAGAACATGTACAATGAGGTACCATCAAGGATGTAGAGATATGGGCTCGGATCGGTGTATCATCTTGAGGTCTCCCAACCACTAACACTATTACGAGGCATGCTGGATGCCCAAGTCGAGAGATCATCGCATGATAAGAGGCTACTCTATCAACATGCTGCATATTCTAGATCGAAGGCACCTTTCAAGGTGATGGACACGATAGTTGAGACTATCAAGAGGACTGACGGAGACCGAAGAAAGGTCATGTGGGTTTGCCCTTTCATCAGATGCTCATCAATGCCAAGTTTGTACGGGCACCTACTTGTTGGATAGACCCCACTTGCCCTTGCTTTGAACATGAGGATAATGAAGTTGTGATGACAGAGGATGATCCCACATCTGTTGAAGGTCAAGCTAAGTCGAAGCTGCCAAACAAGCCAAAGCTGAGAAGGAAGCGGCGGCAGCAGCAAAACCAAAGGCGTTGGAGAACAGCTTCTTGAAGCTACCGGAGGATTGAACTCGCTTTGGCCAGCATAGTGCAGTCTCGGGAGAGTCTTGAGAGGATAGTTGAAGACAAGTTCCATGCTCTGGATGTCAAGTGGCGAAGTGCAAGTCCTGTCAACAAGCTTGAGCGAGATATTGAGAAGCCAAAGGAAAGGCGAGCTCATGAAGGAGATGGAAGGTGATTTGGTCGGGATGATTATGAGCAGCCTGCTCGAGTTCCTAAGACCCGGATCGATTGCTATTCGATGTGCAGACACAGGGCTACTACATCGGCACCTCCACAGCTCCATCGGTTCGCTCGGCTCCGGTGTCCCTCCTCGGCTCCAGACTTGCCGAAGCCTTTGCGATCAGCTATCTCCACTCCATCAACCGAGGAGCCGCGGAGTCCCTAGTGGCGCTTAGCTCTATACCTTCGAACTTTTGGTAACTTGTTGCCAAAGGGAAAAGTGTATAGATCATAGGACTTCGAGAGAGAGTGCTCGCTTTTGCTCTTTCGTTTGCGGTTTTCTTTGAGATACTTTTGAGTTTTCATAACATTTCGTGAGTTTGATACTCGTTTGCTCTACTTTGATGAGTGCTTGATCATACTATGCCTTAGTGTGTGTTAATGCTTATCTTATGTTATTCATATCTTGTATGATCATTTACTCATGTCTTGGTGATTGGGTGCATGCTATTCATTCTTATCATTTGTCGCTCCACCAAGATGTATGTGACATGGAAGAGTGACCCATGATCCTAATCGATTGTGCATTTGCATTCAAATGCAAATCTTAAATAATGCACAAATTTAGGGAGCTCTTGCTTATCACATACTTCTCAAAGCGACGATATTATTCATTGATTATATCATTTGTCGAGCTTTGATCTATATGTTGTCATCAATTACCAAAGGGGAGATTGAAAGTGCAACTAATCCCGGGTGGTTTTGGTAATTAATAACAACATATATATCATTGAACTAATTGTTTCTTGAGAATATTTGAGAAAGTTGATTGATATGGGTATGGCAATGGTGATGATGTGGACCCTCAAAATGCTAAGGAAAGCATTGGCAAAAGCTCAAGACTCCATTTTTTTGGTTTAGTGATCCATGATCACATTGAGTCCATAGGAAAGCCAATACTATTAAAGGGGGTGAGGTTATGATGATGATCTGGTTGCTCAAAGTGTAGTGATCTATCTCCCAAACTATCGCAATCTTTCATTCCAACATATACTCATAAGTAATCTCGGTCCCACGATTCCATAAACTTCAGTCACCAGAGATGAACCACCTCGACCATATAGCCAAACCCTAGAAATTTCGGATTTTCCGATTCCAAACTCGGTCTCACGAAACTAGTGTTGCAACCTTACATGTACTACGTAATCAAATCGGTGTCACCGAGATGATTAAGTCGGTCCCACCGAATGGCAAACCCTAGTCTTTGGAAGAATCGGACTAGCAGAGATTGTATTTTGGTCCCGAAAATCCCAACGTTCTAAGATTTGAACTTTCGGTCTCACCGAGTTGTCAACGTTCGACGGAGATTGGTCAAATGTGTATAGCAGTTGGATTTTGTGTGGAGGCTATAATACCCTCCACCCCCTCTTCATTAGTGGAGAGCCATCGAAAGAACTACCACTCCTACCTTACATTTACGAGAGGAACTACCTACCCTTGTGTTGAGATCAAGTTGCTCCTCCCACCATATGAAACTTGATTTCTAGCCTTCCCAAGTTGCTTTCCACTCAATCCTTTCTTCCACCACAGCCAAATCGTGAAGAGAGTTGAGTGTTGGGAGATTATCATTTGAAGCACAAGAGCAAGAGTTCATCATCACCAACACCATCTATTACCTTTTGGAGGTGGTGCCTCCTAGATTAGTTGGTGTGGCTTGGGAGCCTCCGTCAAGATGTGGAGTTGAACCAAGAAGTTTGTAAGGGCAAGGAGATCGCCTCTTCCGTGAATCTACCGAGTAAGGCTAGTCCTCCGTGGGCGTAAGCCATGATGGCATAGACAAGGTTGCTTCTTGTGGACCCTTCGTGGGTGGAGCCCTCCGTGGACTCTGCGCCGTTACCCTCCGTGGGTTGAAGTCTCCATCAGCGTGGATTGCGATAGCACCACCTATCGGAACCACGAGAAAAAATCTCCGTGTCTCCAAACTGTTTGCTCTTCTCACCTCTATTTACTACATGTGCAATTTACTTTCGCTGCCATAACTCTAGAATTGCATGTGTGGGGTGATACTGACTTGGTCATCATTGTGAACTTGCTAAAACTTGTCCCAATCAAAAGGCTAAACTTAAATTGTCAAGTAGTCTAATCACCCCCCTCTAGACATACTTCCGATCCTCTGAGATGCCCATATTGGTTCCTACATATTCTCTGAAGATCTTTATCGGTCGAACCGCATAACAACATACTTTGTTCCTTTGTCATCGGTATGTTACTTGCCGAGATTTGATCGTCGGTATCCAATACCTAGTTTAATCTCGTTACGCAAGTCTCTTTACTTGTTCCGTAATACATCATCTCATAACTAACTCATTAGTTACATGCTTGCAAGGCTTAGGTGATGAGTATTACCGAAGGGCCCAGAGATACCTTCCGACAATCGGAGTGACAAATCCTAATCTCGAATTATGCCAACCCAACATGTACCTTCGGAAACACACTGTAGACACCTTTATAATCACCTTGTGACGTTTGGTAGCACACAAAGTGTTCTTCAGTGTAGCAGGAGTTACATAATCTCATAGTTTATAGGACCTTTGTATAAGTCATGAAGAAAGCAATAGCGTATACTAAGCGATCAAGTGCTAGGCTACAGAATGGGTCATGTCAATCACATCATTCTTCTAATGATGTGATCCCATTAATCAAATGACAACACATGTCTATGGTGGAAACATAACCATCTTTGATTAATGAGCTAGTCAAGTAGAGGCATACTAGTGACACTATGTTTGTCTATGTATTCACACATGTATTATGTTTCGTTAATACAATTCTAGCATGAATAATAAACATTTATCATGAAATAAGAAATAAATAATAACTTTATTATTGCCTCTAGGGCATATTTCCTTGATCTCCCACTTGCACTAGAGTCAATAATCTAGTTCACATGCCATGTGATTTAACACCAATATTCATATCGTATATGATTAACACCCATAGTTCACATCATCATGTGACCAACATCCAAGGTTTACTAGATTCAATAATCTAGTTCACATCACTATGTGATTAACCAAGAGTACTAAGGTGTGATCATGTTTTGTTCATGAGAGAAGCTTAGTCGCCAGTGCATACATTGAGCCGTATGTATTTTCAAATATTTTATGTCACAATGCTCTTGCGGAGCTACTCTAGATAATTGCTCCACTTTCAATATGTATCCAGTTGAGACTTAGAGTCATCTGGATTAGTGTAAAGTTTGCCGATGTAACTTTTACAACAAACTCTTTATCACCTCCATAATCGAAACATCTCCTTAGTCCTTACTAAGGATATTTTTGACCAATGTCGATGATCTACTCCTAGATCACTATTGCCTCCTTGCCAAATTCGAGCAAGGTATACAATAGGTGCAGGTACATAGCATAGCATACTTTATAGAACCTATCCTTTGAGGCATAAGGAATGACTTTTCATTCTCTTTCTATTTTACATTGTGGTGGTTTGAGTCTTACTCAATTTCATACCTTTACAACAGAGCAAGAACTCTTTCTTTGATTTGTTCCATTTTGAACTATTTCAAAATCTTGCCAAGGTATGTACTCATTGAAAATCTTATCAAGCGTCTTGATCTATCTCAATAGATCTTGATGCTCAATATGTAAGTAGCTTTCTTGAGGTCTTTTCTTTTGAAGAACTCCTTTAAAACACTCCTTTATGCTTTCGAAAAATTCTACATCATTTCGATCAACAATATGTCACTCACATATACTAATCAGAAAGGTTGTAGTGCTCCCACTCACTTTATTGTAAATCGAGGCTTTATCGTAAGTCCATATAAAACTATATGCTTTGATCAACTTATCAAGCGTATATTCTAACTCGAGATGCTTGCACCGTCCATAGATGGATCTTGGAGCTTGCACATTATGTTAGTACCTTTAGGATTGACAAAACTTTCTGGTTGCATCATATACAACTCTTCTTTAATAAATCCATTAAGAATGCAGTTTTGACATCCATTTGCGATTTCATAAAATGTGGCAATTGCTAACATGATTGAACAGACTTAAGCATCGTCTGAGTGAAAAATCTCATCGTATTCAACACCTTGAACTTGTCAAAAACCTTTTTGCGACAAGTCGAGCTTTGTAGATAGTAACACTACTATCAGTGTCCGTCTTCCTCTTGAAGATCCATTCATTTAACATGGCTTGCTGATCATCGAGCAAGTCAATCAAAATCCACACTTTGTTTTCATACATGGATCCCATCTCAGATTTCATGGCCTCAAGCCATTTGCGAATCTGGGCTCATCATCGCTTCCTCATAGTTTGTAGGTTCATCATGGTCTAGTAACATGACTTCGAACATGATTACTACACCACTCTAGTGCGGATCTTACTCGGAAGACCTACGAGGTTACGAATTAACTTGATCGAAGTTTCATGATCAATATCATTAGCTTCCTCACTAATTGGTGTATTTGTCAAAGGCTGATTTACGTGATGAACTACTTTCCAATAAGGGAAGCGAGTGCAGTTACCTCATCAAGTTCTACTTTCCTCCCTCACTTCTTTCAAAAAGACTCCTCTAGAAAGGATCCGAATTTAGCACGAAAATCTTGCCCTCGGATCTGTGATAGAAGGTGTACCCAACAATTTCCTTTGGGTATTCTATGAAGGCGCACTTCTCCGATTTGGGTTCGAGCTTATCGGGTTGAACCTTTTCATATAAGCATCGCAACTCCAAACTTTAAAAACGACTTAGGTTTCTTGCTAAACCATAGTTCATACGGTGTCGTCTCAGCGGATTTTAGATGGTGCCCTATTAAGCGTGAATGCAGCTATCTCTAATGCATAACCCCAAAGCGATAGTGGTAAACGATAAGAATATCATAGATCGCACCATATCTAGTAAAGTATGATTCTGACGTTCGGACACACCATTACATTGTGGTGTTCGGTGGCGTGAGTTTGTGAAACTATTCCACATTGTTTTAATTGAAGACCAAACTTCGTAACTCAAATATTCCTCTCGATCGGATCGCGAAACTTATTTCTTATTACGATGATTTTCCACTTCACTCTATAATTCTTTGAACCTTTCAACTATTTCGGACTTATGTTTCATCAAGTAGATATACCCATATCTGCTCAAATCATCTTGTGAAGGTCGAGAAAATAACGATACTTACCCGAGCCTTCATACTCATTGGTCGCATACATCGGTGTGTATTATTTCCAAGAAGTCGGTAGCTCGTTCCATTGTTCGAAGAAGCAGTTTTAGTCATCTTGCCCAAAAGGCGCAGTTCGCAAGCATCAAATGATTCATAACCAAGTGATTCGAAAATCCATCTTTATGTAGTTTCTTCATCGCTTTACACGATATGACCCAAGCGGCGATTGCCACAAATAAGTGCACTATCATTATTAACTTTGCATCTTTTGGCCTCAATATTATGAATATGTGTATCACTACGATCGAGATCCAACAAACTATTTTCATTGGGTGTATGACCATTGAAGGTTTTATTCATATAAGCAGAACAACAATTATTCTTTGATTTTAAATGAATAACCGTATTGCAATAAACATGATCAAATCATATTCATGCTCAGCATAAACACCAAATAACATTTATTTAGGTTTAAAACTAATCCAGTATAGGGTGTGTGATGATGATCATATCAATCTTGGAACTACTTCCAACACTAGTCGTCCTTTCCTTCAACTAGTCTCTGTTTATACGCAACTCCGTTTGAGTTACTAATCTTAGCAACGAACTAGTATCAAATCTTGAGGTTGCTATAAACACTAGTAAATACACATCAATAACATGTATATCAAGTATACTTATGTTCACTTTGCCATCCTTCTTATCCCCAATTACTTGGGGTAGTCCGCTTCTAGTGACCTCTCTTTGCGGTAGAAAGCACTTAGTCTCGAGCTTAGGGCCGGACTTGGGTTTCTTCACTTGAGCACAACTTGCTTGCCGTTCTTCTTGAAGTTCCCTTCTTTTCCCTTTGCCCTTTTCTTGAAACTAGTGGTCTTGTCAATCATCAACACTTGATGCTCTTTCTTGATTTCTACCTTCGTCGATTTCAACATCACGAAGAGCTCGAGAATCGTTTTCATCATCCTTGCATACTATAGTTCATCACGAAGTTCTAGTAACATAGTGGTGGTGATTGGAGAATTCATCAATCACTATCTTATCGGAAGATTAACTCCACTTGATTCAAGCGATTGAAGTACCCGGACAATCTGAGCACATGCTCACATGTTGACGATTCTCCTCCATCTTTTAGCTTAGAACATGTTGGAGAATTCATACTCTCAACTTTCGGGTATTTGCTTGAAATATTAACTTCAATTCTGGATCATCTCATATGGTCCATAGCGTTCAAACGTCTTTGAAGTCGATTCTAAGCCATAAGCATGGTGCACAAAACTATCAAGTAGTCATCATATTGAGCTAGCCAAGCGTTCATAACGTGCACTGCTCCTGCAATAGGTTGTCACCTAGCGGTGCATTAAGGACATAATTTTCGTGCAGCAATGAGGATAAACCTCGGATCACGGATCCAATCCGCATCATTGCTACTAACATTTTTCAACACAATTTTCTCTAGGAACATATCAAAATAAACATATGAAAGCAACAACGCGAGCTATTGATCTACAACATAATTTGCAAAATGCTACGGGACTAAGTTCATGATAAATTTAAGTTCAATTAATCATATTACTTAAGAACTCCCACTTAGCAGACATCTCTCTAGTCATCTAAGTGATTACGTGATCCAAATTAACTAAACCATGACCGATCATCACGTGAGATGGAGTAGTTTTCAATGGTGAACATCACTATGTTGATCATATCAACTATATGATTCACCTTCGACCTTCGGTCTCCGTGTTAGAGGCCATATCTGCATATGCTAGGCTCGTCAAGTATAACTTGAGTATTCGCGTGTGCAAAACTGGCTTGCACCGTTGTAGATGGACGTGAGCTTATCACCCGATCATCACGTGGTGTCAGGCCGACGAACTTTGGCAGCGGTGCATACTCGGGAAGAACACTTCTTGATAATTAATGAGAGATCATCTTAAAATGCTACCGCCAATCAAAGCAAGATAAGATGCATAAAGGATAAACATCACATGCAATCAAAATAAGTGATATGATATGGCCATCATCATCTTATGCTTGTGATCTCCATCTCAGCTTGCCGTTGTGATCACCATTCACCGGTGCGACACCTTGATCTCCCCGTAGCATCATTGTCGTTCGCCATCTATTGCTTCTCGACTATCGCTAGCTTAGTGATAAAGTAAAAGCAATTACAGGCGTTTGCATTTCATACAATAAAGAGACAACCATATGGCTCCTGCGGTTGCATAACCGGTTACAAAACATGATCATCTCATACAATAAAATATAGCATCACGTCTTGACCATATCACATCACAACATGCCTGCAAAAACAAGTTAGGCGTCCTCTACTTTGTTGGCAAATTTTACGTGGCTGCTACGGGCTTGAAACCGTTCTTACCCCATCAAAACCACAGCGATAGTTTGTCAAATGACTCCGTTTTAACCTTCACAAGGACGGGGTACTTTTCAGTTCAACTAAAGTGAAGGGACACCCCCAGCCACCTTTAACCATGCGGTGGTGAAACCGGTCTCGCGTGCGTCTGGGTAATGTCGGTCCGGGCGCTTCTCCAATCCGCTGAACCAAAGTATGACATCTTTGGTAGGGTATGACTTATATGTCCACAACTCACTTGTGTTCTACCGTGCATATAACATCAGGGCATAAAACCTACTCGGATGCCCTTTGGGGACGTAGTAATTTCAAAAAATTCCCCACCACGCAAGATATGGTGATGGTATAGCGAGGGAAAGTGTTCTTCATACCCTTGAAGATCGCTAAGCGGAAGGTTTATCAGCGGGTTGATGTAGTTCTCTTCATGACCGATCAAATATCGGCCGGCACCTCAGTTACCACCGTTCATCGATGGCGTCCTCGCCCTCGATCCGGCAAGGCGGCGAGGGTAGTAGATGATTCGGCCCGGCGTGGTGGGTGTTGATGCCAAAATCTCCGTGGGCCGCTAGCACTGGAAACTATACGGAGGCTAAACTAGAGGGGCGGGGTTCGGCCCGGGTGTTTCTTGATGTGTCTTTGGTGCTAGCCCTACCCCAAAAGTAGTAAGGTGTGATCATGTTTTTTGTGGAGAAGCTTGTCAATGGGTCTTCACATTGAGCCTATGTATTTTAAAATATTTTATTCCAATTAGCGGACTACTCGCTAATTCCCCTTTCAATATGTATCCATTGAGACTTAGAGTCATTGGATCGGTGTAAAATTTCAGCCTTTACAACAAACTCTTTTATCACCTCCATAATCGGAAACATCTCCTTAGTCCTTACTAAGGATATTTTGACCAATGTCGATGATCTACTCCTAGATCACTATTGTCCTTGCCAAATTGAGCAAGGTATACAATAGATGCGGTACATAGCATAGCATACTTTATAGAACCTATCCGAGGCATAGGAATGACTTTTCATTATCTTTCTATTTTACTGTTGTGGTGAGGTTTGAGTCTTACTCAATTTCATACCTTTGCAACAGAGCAAGAACTCTTTCTTTATTTTTCCATTTTGAACTATTTCAAAATCTTGCCAAGGTATGTACTCATTGAAAAATCTTATCAAGCATCTTGATCTATCCAATAGATCTTGATGCTCAATATTAATGCTTTCTTGAGGTCTTTTCTTTTGAAAGAACTCCTTTAAAACACTCCTTTATGCTTGAGAAAAATTCACATCATTTACGATCAACAATATGTCACTCAATATACTAATCGGAAAAGGTTGTAGTGCTCCCACTCACTTTATTGTAAATAAAGGCTTTATAATAAGTCCATATAAAACTATATGCTTTGATCAACTTATCAAGCGTATATTCAACTCGAGATGCTTGCACCGGTCCATAGATGGATCATTTGGAGCTTGCACATTTTGTTATACCTTTAGGATTGACAAAACCTTACGGTTGCATCATATACACTCTTCTTTAATAAATCCATTAAGGAATGCAGTTTTGACATCCATTTGCGATTTCATAAAATGTGGCAATTGCTAACATGATTGAGACGGACTTAAGCATCGTTACGTGAGAAAATCTCATCGTATTCAACACCTTGAACTTGTCAAAAACCTTTTGCGACAAGTCGAGCTTTAGATAGTAACACTACTATCGGTGTCCGTCTTCCTCTTGAAGATCCATTCATTTAACATGGCTTGCGATGCGTCGAGCAAGTCAATCAAAATCCACACTTTGTTTCTAATGGATCCCATCTCGATTTCATGGCCTCAAGCCATTTCGCGGAATCTGGGCTCATCATCGCTTCCTCATAGTTCGTAGGTTCATCATGGTCTAGTAACATGACTTCGAACATGATTACTACACCACTGGTGCGGATCTTACTCTGGAAGACCTACAAGGTTACGTAGTTACTTGATCGAAGTTTCATGATCAATATCATTAGCTTCCTCACTAATTGTTGTATTTGTCACGAACTGATTTCGTGATGAACTACTTTCAATAAGGACGGTGATTACCTCATCAAGTTCTACTTTCCTCCCCTCACTTCTTTCAAGAAACTCCTTCTCTAGAAAGGATCCGAATTTACAAATCTTGCCCTCGGATCTATGATAGAAGGTGTACCCAACAATTTCCTTTGGGTATTCTATGAAGCCACTTCTCCGATTTGGGTTGAGCTTATCGGGTTGAAAACTTTTCATATAAGCATCATAACTCCAAACTTTAAGCGACATCTTAGGTTTCTTGCTAAACCATAGTTCATACGGTGTTGTCTTAGCGGTTTTAGATGGTGCCTATTAAGCGTGAATGCAGCTATCTCTAATGCATAACCCCAAAACAATAGTGGTAAAGCGCTAAGAGATATCATAGATCACCATATCTAGTAAAAATGGATTGTTCGGACACACCATTACATTGTGGTGTTCGGTGGCGTGAGTTGTGAAACTATTCCACATTGTTTTAGTTGAAGACCAAACTCGTAACTCAAATATTCCTCTGATCAGATCGCGAAACTTTATTTTTTTTCGATGATTTTCCACTTCACTCTAAAATTCTTTGAACCTTTCAACTATTTCGACTTATGTTTCATCAAGTAGATATACCTGTTGGGGGCGTAGTAATTTCAAAAATTTTCCTTTACCCGGATCATGGTGATGTATAGCGAGGGAGAGTGTTGTCCGTACCCTCGTAACCCGGCAGCGATCTGGCGTAAAAAGTAGTGTCGTTCTCCTCGCGATCCGTCGATCCGGCGCCGTTACTCCGGCCCCCGGTTCTTGACCGTCAGCTCGATGGCGTCCCTACTCGATCCAGCGGTGTGGGAGGTTCGTCGGCCGGCGTGGTGGCGATCTTGATTTCTCGGGGAGCCGCCTAAGCGCGATTGAGAGTGGAATATGGTGGAGGGCCACGGGCTAAGGCGATCCGTAGATCAAACTTGTTCTTGTGCCTAGAGGTGCCCCCGGTATATAAAGGGCGGGGAGGGTTGGGGCCGGGGAGGCGGCGCCGGAGAATCCTCCTCCCGGAGTGGGACTCCCCTTCCTTGGGAGTAGGAGAGGGAAAAGGGGGAAGGAAAAGGGCTGCATCCCTGTCCAATTCGGACTAGAGGGCCGCCCTTCTTCCTTTGGCCTCTCTATTGTATGGAATAAGGCCCATATACTCCCGGCGAATTCCGCTCTCGGTACTCGAAAAATACCGAATGACTCGGAACCTTTCCGCCGAATATAGTCGTCCAATATATCGATCTTTACGTCTCGACCATTTGAGACTCCTCGTCATTCCCGATCTCATCAGGACTCCGAACTCCTTGGTACATCAAACTCATAAACTCATAATATAACCGTCCTGAAACCTTAAGCGTCCGGACCCTACGGTTCGAGAACAATGTGACATGCCGAAACCGTCTCCGGTCAATAACCAATAAGCGGGACCTGGATGCCCATATTGGTTCCTACATATTCTCGAAATCTTTATCGGTCGGACCGCATAACAACATCGTTGTTCCCTTTGTCATCGGTATGTTACTTGCGAGATTGATCGTGGTATCAATACCTAGTTCAATCTGTTACCGGAATCCTTTACTCGTTCTTACATCATCTCACAGCTAACTCATTAGTTGTAATGCTTGCAAGGCTTAAGTGATGTGTATTAGAGAAGATACCTCTCCGGCAATCGGATGACAAATCCTAATCTGAAACCCAACCCAACATCGCCTTTGGAACACAGTACTCCTTTATAATCACCCGTTCGTTTGGGTTTGGTAGTACCAAAGTGTTCCTCCGGTAGGTTGCATAATCTCATAGTTATAGGAACATGTATAAGTCATGGATAAAAGCAATAGCAACATACTAAGCGATGGTGCTAGGCTAATGGAATGGGTCATGTCAATCAGATCATTCAACTAATGATGTGACCTTGTTAATCAAATAACAACTCCTTGTTCATGGTTGGAAACATAACCATCTTTGATTAACAAGCTAGTCAAATAAGGCATACTAGTGACACTATGTTTGTCTATGTATTCACACATGTATTATGTTTCGGTTAATACAATTCTAGCATGAATAATAAACATTTATCATGAAATAAGAAATAAATAATAACTTTATTATTGCCCTAGGGCATATTTCCTTCAATACCCATATCTGCTCAAATCATCTTGTGAAAGAAAATAAGATACTTACCACGAGCCTTCATACTCATTGTGGCATACATCGGTATGTATTATTTCCAATAAATGGTGCTTCGTTTTTTCAAGAATGAAGTTTTAATCATCTTGCCCAAAACGATTCCAAGCATCAAATGATTCATAACCAAGTGATTCAAAATCCATCTTTATGGAGTTTCTTCATCGCTTTATACCGATATAAAGCGGCGATCCACAAATAAGTTGCACTATCATTATTAACTTTGCATCTTTTGGCCTCAATATTATGAATATTTGTATCACTCATCGAGATCCAACAAACTATTTTCATTGGGTGTATGACCATTGAATGTTTTATTCATGTGCGAACAACAATTATTCTTTGATTTTAAATGAATAACCGTATTGCAATAAACATGATCAAATCATGTTCATGCTCAAAAACACCAAATAACATTTATTTAGGTTTAAGACTAATCCAAAGTATAGGGTGTGTGATGATGATCATATCAATCTTGGAACTACTTCCAACACTCATCGTCCTTTCCCTTCAACTAGTCTTTTGATACGCAACTCCCATTTGAGTTATTAATCTTAGCAATTGAACTAGTATCAAATCTTTGAGGGGTTGCTATAAACACTAGTAAAGTAACATCAATAAATGTATATCAAGTATACTTATGTTCACTTTGCCATCCTTCTTATCCGATTACTTGGGGTAGTACCTTCGATGACCATCTCTTTGCGGTAAACACTTAGTCTCGGGCTTAGGGCGGACTTGGGTTTCTTCACTTGGCAACAACTTG
>JAHHZJ010010470.1:0-11295 GCA_021437245.1 Aegilops speltoides
AGCATCTCATGCTTGCCAACTTCTTAAGCGCCTTGATGATCGAAGCGGCGTTCTTCTAAGTCTCGGCGTCGCATCCTGCGGAATGGCGCGGTCGGTCTTCGCGGGCGCATGCAGCGAGTCTGGCGTCTTCGCGGAGTGCTCGCCGTGGCGATGCGAGCACTTCCGTAGGCGCTTCCGTCACTCTCCTCGTCTGAGCGGCTCGTCCTCGTTCCACGTTGGTGGGGAAGATATCAGCGTCTGGCGTCGGTCGACCAGCATCGGGTCGGAGGCCCCGGACTCCAAATCTGGCGGGCTCGCCCGGCGGCGTGGAGTTGGTCGAGAGGCCGAGAAGGTTCTGGGGCCACCGTCGCACTCGGTGCAGGCTCGTCGAGATCGCACCTCGCCCGATGAGTTGGCGAGGCGCTCATGAGCGGCGGCCGGCGCCGCGCAGCGTGTCGTCTGAACTCCATCTGGCGGCGGCTGGCTGCGCTTCGCCCGAGGAAGAGGTTCCGTCGAATAGATCTCGAGCGACGGTGCACCTCGCCCGGTGGGCGCCAAATGTCGGGGTTGGATCGACATATGCCAATGGGTGTCTTATCATGATGGGGGTGAGTAGAGCGTCGCGGTGCACAGAAGCGGGATGGCGCAAGCATGCCGGCGGATCTTACCCGGCTTGGGGCTCTCGGGAGATAACACCCTCTTGCTGCTCTGCGGGGTCTCCGCATGATCACTATGGGATGATAATACAAGGGTGCTCCTTGAGCTGTTTGGGAGGCAAGAGGAGCAAGGCCGCTCTCTCCCTTCTTGCTATGTGTCTAAAACCTATCAAGGCGAACCCTTTACATGGGTGCCCAGGGGGTTTATATAGGCCTACCCCGAAGTACAAGTGTATCTGTTGGCGTGGCCCCGCCGTCTGCCTCTCATGCTGTCCCTACGCGGCTACGGGGCCCGCCGTGGTGGGTCCAGCGGACATCTGAGACCATGCAGCACTCCAGTGGCCGAGCTTGGTCATGGGGTCGTGGGAGCAGGCCACCGTCAGCCGGCGATCCTGTCGCCCTCCCGTCAATCTGGTTTATGGCTCGTGGGGCCCAGACGAGGCGGCCGACTCGGGAAGGCCGACTCCCAGGGCCGACCAGGCCTCGGCCGTCTTCTCTCTCCCGCGACATGGGGCCGCGATCTTGGGCCGTCTGAGCAGCCGTCGTGGGCCACGAGTGCCTCGCGCTTGTGGCTGAGTCAAGGAGGCATGGCAGCAGTGTCGCGCCTCACGGAGATCTTCCGGCGATCTGACTTCTGTAGCCATGCCCACCCTCGTGGGGCGGAGGGGCGCCCGTCGGGGCCGTACCCGCATCGGTCTTTGAGAAGGTCGCGGGCCGACTCCTGATCGGCCCCGAAGGTCCAAAGCCAGTCGGCCTGCCCCAGAGTCGCCGTCTGGGACTCGGCTTCTCCGAAGGTCGCCAGATGGGCCCTCCGAAGGTCGCCAGCTGGGACTCGGCCTCCCGAAGGTCGCCCGGTGGGATCTTGGTCGGAGGCGCGGCTCGCCCGTCGTCTTAAAGATCTGGGTCCTGGTCGGCCTACCGTGGCCCATTACTCCGACAATACTCTACCATGGTTTGGCAAGAGAGTACAATAGTGATCTAGGGTAGATCCTTTGGACATTAGTCAAAATTATCCTTAGTGGAATAAGGATATGTTTCTCGATTATGGAGGTGAAAAAAAGGTTAGTGTAAAGGGTTAAGTCGATACAAGTTTTGTACGGATCGAGATGACTCTCGGTCTTAATCTGGATACATATTGAAAGTGGGAGCAATTAGCTAGAGTAGCTCCATGCGAGCATTGTAGACATAGAATATTTGCAAAATACATACGGCTCTGAATGTAGCAGACCCGTTGACTAAACTTCTCTCACAAGCAAAACATGATCATACCTTAGTACTCTTTGGGTGTTAATCACATAGCGATGTGAACTAGATTATTGACTCTAGTAAACCCTTTGGGTGTTGATCACATGCGATGTGAACTAGATTATTGACTCTAGTAAACCCTTTGGGTGTTGATCACATGACGATGTGAACTATTGGTGTTAAATCACATGGTGATGTGAACTAGATTATTGACTCTAGTGCAAGTGGGAAGCTGAAGGAAATATGCCTAGAGGCAATAATAAAGTTATTATTTATTTCCTTATTTCATGATAAATGTTTATTATTCATGCTAGAATTGTATTAGGAAACATAATACATGTGTGAATACATAGACAAGCAGTGTCACTAGTATGCCTCTACTTGACTAGCTTGTTAATTAAAGATGGTTATGTTTCTAACCATAGACATGAGTTGTCATTTGATTACAGGATCACATCATTAGGAGAATGATGTGATTGACTTGACCCATTCCGTTAGCTTAGCACTTGATCGTTTAGTATGTTGCTATTGCTTTGTTCATGACTTATACATGTTCCTATGACTATGAGATTATGCAACTCCGGTTTACGGAGGAACACTTTGTGTGCTACCAAACATCCTGGCATGGCTGGGTGATTATAAAGGAGCTCTGGTGTCTCCAGAAGGTACTTGTTGGGTTGGCGTATTTTGAGATTAGTATTTTTCACACCGATTGTGGAGAGGTATCTCGGCCCTCTCGGTAATACACATCACATAAGCCTTGCAAGCATTGTAACTAATGAGTTAGTTACGGGATGATGTATTACGGAGCGAGTAAAAGACTTGCGATAGCGAGATTGAACTAGGTATTTGAAGGAAATATGACCTAGAGGCAATAATAAAGTTATTATTTATTTCCTTATTTCATGATAAATGTTTATTATTCATGCTAGAATTGTATTAACGGAAACATGATACATGTGTGAATACATAGACAAACATATAGTCACTAGTATGCCTCTACTTAACTAGCTCATTAATCAAAGATGGTTATGTTTCCTAACCATAGACATGTGTTTCATTTGATTAATGGGATTACATCATTAGGAGAATGATGTGATTGACATGACCCATTCCGTTAGCCTAGCACTTGATCGTTTAGTATACTACTATTGCTTTCTTCATGACTTATACAAAAGTTCACGCAACTATGAGGTTATGCAACTCCGTTTCGGAGGAACACTTTGTGTGCTACCAAGCGTCATAGCGTAACTTGGGGATTATAAAGGTGCTCTCGGTGTCTCGAAGGTACATGTTGAGTTGGCATAATTGAGATTAGGTTTTGTCACTCCGATTGTCGGAGAGGTATCTCTGGGCCCTCTCGGTAATACTCATCTCCTAAGCCTTGCAAGCATTGTAACTAATGAGTTAGTTATAAGATGATGTATTCTGAGCGAGTAAATAGACTTGCGGTAATGAGATTGAACTAGGTATTGGATACAGCGATCAAATCTCGGGCAAGTCACATACCGATGACAAAGGAACAACATATGTTGTTATGCGGTTTGACCGATAAAGATCTTCATAGAATATGTAGGAACCAATATGGGCATCAGGTCCGCTATTGGTTATTGACCGAGAATGGTTCTAGGTCATGTCTACATAGTTCTCGAACCCGTAAGGTCCTTCGCTAACGTTACGATGGCGGTTTTACTATGAGTTTATAAGTTTTGATGTCGAAGGTTGTTGAACCCCGATTTGATCACGGACATGACGAGGAGTCTCGAAATGGTCGAGACATAAAGATCGATATATTGGAAGCCTATATTGGACATCGGAATCGTTCGGGTGAAATCGGCATTTCGAGTCAGGGAGGTTCGGAACCCCGGGGTTATTGAGCCTACATGGGCCCGAGGAGAGGGAAGGAGCGGGGAGGGCGTGCGCCTCCCCTCCTAGTCCGAATAGGACAAGGGAAAGGCGGCGCCCCCTTCCCTCTTCCTCCTCTTTCCCCTTCTCCTACTCCTACTTGGAAGAAGGAGTCCTACTCCCGTGGAGTAGGACTCCCCTGGCGCGCCCTCCTTGGCGGCCGCCACCTCCCCATGGCTCCTTTATATCACGAGGCGGGGGCACCCATAGACACACAAGTTGATCTCGGATCGTTCCTTAGCGTGTCGGTGCCCCCTCCACCATATTCCACCTCGGTCATATTAGTCGCGGAGTTTAGGCGAAGCCTTGCGCGATAGAACATCATCATCGTCACCATGCCGTCGTCTTGTGGAACTCATCTCGGAGCTTGCTGGATCGGAGGCGGAGATCGTCATCGAGCTGAGCGTGTGCTGAACTCGGAGGCCCGTATGTTCGGTGCTTGGATCGGTCGGATCGTGAAGGCGTCGACTACATCAACCGTGTTGTGCTAGCGCTTCGCTTACGGTATCACGAGTGCGTGGATGAACACTCTCCCTCTCGTTGCTATGCCATCACCAAGATCTTGCGTGTGCGTAGGAATTTTTGAAATTACTCGTTCCCCAATAGTGGCATCGAGCCTAGGTTTTATCGTTGATGTTATATGCGAGAAGAACACAAGTGAGTTGTGGGCGATACAAGTCATCTGCTTACCGCATGTCATACTTTGGTTCAGCGGTATTATTGGATGAAGCGGCCGGACCGACATTACGCGTGCGCTTACGAGACTAGTTCTACCGGCGTGCTTTGCACACGGTGGCTGGCGGTGTCGGTTTCTCAACTTTAGTTTAACGAGTGTGGCTCGCCCGTTCCTTGCGAAGGTTAAAACAGCACCAACAGCGAACTATCGTTGTGGTTTTGATCGTGGTAAACGGTTCTTGCTCAGCCCATAGCAGCCACGTAAAACTTGCAACAACAAAGTAGAGGGCGTCTAACTTGTTTTTGCAGGGCATGTTGTGATGTGATATGGTCAAGGCGTGATGCTATATTTTATTGTATGAGATGATCATGTTTTGTAACGAAGTTATCGGCAACTTCGCGAGAGCCATATGGTTGTCCCATTATTGTATGAAATGCAAGCACATGTAATTGCTTTACTTTATCACTAAGCGGTAGCAATAGTCGTAGAAGCAATAGATGGGCGTAACAACAACGATGCTCGATGGAGATCAAGGTGTCGCGCCGGTGGCGATGGTGATCATGGCGGTGCTTGGAGATGGAGATCACAGGCACAAGATGATGATGACCATATTATATCACTTATATTGATTGCATGTGATGTTTATCCTTTATGCACTTATCTTGCTTTGATTGCGGTAGCTTTTAAGATGATCTCTCACTAAAATTATCAAAAGTGTTCTCCCGAGTATGCACCGTTGCCAAAGTTAAATCGTGCCCGGACACCCGCGTGATGATCGGGTGTGATAAGCTCTCGTCCATCTACAGCGGGTGCAAGCCAGTTTTGCACCGCAGAATACTCGGTTAAACTTGGCGAGCCTATGATATGCAGATATGGCCTCGGAACACGGAGACCGAAAGGTCGAGTGTGAATCATATAGTAGATATGATCAGCGTAGTGATGTTCACCATTGAAAACTACTCCATATCACGTGATGATCGGTTATGGTTTAGTTGATTTGGATCACGTGATCACTTAGATGACTAGAGATGTCGTCTAAGTGGGAGTTCTTAAGTAATATGATTAATTGAACTTAAATTTATCATGAACTTAGTCTGGTAGTATTTTGCAAATTATGTTGTAGGATTATTGGCTTGCGTTGTTGCTTTCATATGTTTATTTTGATATGTTCCTAGAAATGTGTTGAAAGATGTTAGTAGCAATGATGCGGATTGGATCCGTGATCGAGGTTTATCCTCATTGCTGCCTGGAAGAATTATGTTCTTGATGCACGCTAGGTAGCGGACCTATTGCGAGGAAGCGGATCGAGGCGTTATGAGCGTTTGGCTAAGCTCATTATGATGACTACTTGATAGTTTAGTGCACCATGCTTAGCGGCTTAGAATCGGGACTTCAAAGGCGTTTTGAACATCATGGACCATATGAGATGTTCCGGAGTTGAAGTTAATATTTCAAGCAAATACCGAGTTGAGAGATATGATGTCTCCAACAAGTTCTATAGCTAAAAGATGGAGAGAATCGCTCAACTAGTGAACATGTGCTCAGATTATGCAGGTACTTCAATCGCATGAATCAAGTGGGAGTTAATCTTCCGGATAAGATAGTAATTGATAGAATTCTCTAGTCACCATCACTAAGTTACTAGAACTTCGTGATGAACTATAGTATGCAAGGTATGGCAACGACTCTGAGCTCTTACGTGATGTTGAAATCGACAAAGGTAGAAATCAAGAAAGAGCATCAAGTGTTGATGATTGACAAGACCACTAGTTTCAAGAGAAGGGCAAAGGGAAAGAAAGGGAACTTCAAGTGGAAAATACAAGCAAGTTGTCACTCCTGCGAAGAAGCCCAAAGCTGGACCATAGCACAGGCGAGTGATTACAATGCAAAGAAAATGGTCCTTTGGGCGGAAATGCCACGAATATTTGGTGAATAAGAAGGATGGCAAATTGAACAAGGGTATATTTGATATACAGGTTATTGATGTGTGCCTTACTAGTGTTTATAGTAGCCCTAGTATTTGATACTTGTTAGGTTGCTAAGATTAGTAACTTCGAAGCAGGAGTTCTGAGAATAAGCAGAGACTAGTTGAAGGGAAGTGACGATGAGTGTTGGAAGTAGTTCCAAGATTGATATGATCATCATCACACACTCCCTATATTTTGAGATTTGTGTTAAAACTAAATAAATGTTATTTAGTGTTTGCGTTGAGCATAAATATGATAAGATGATGTTTATTGCAATACGGTTATTCATTTAAAAGTTAGAGAATAAATTGTTATTACATTTACATGAATAAAACCTTCAATGGTCATACACCCAATGAAAATAGTTTGTTGGATCTCGATCGTAGTGATACACATATTCATAATATTGATACCAAAAGATGCAAAGTTAACAATGATAGTGCAACTTATTAGTGGCACTTCCGTTTAGGTCATATTGGTGTAAATCGCATGAAGAAACTCCATACTGATGGGCTTTTGGAATCACTTGATTATGAATCACTTGGTACTTGCGAACCGTGCCTCATGGGCAAGATGACTAAAACGGCATTCTCCGGAACAATGGAATGAGCTACTAACTTATTAGAAATAATACATACGGATGTATGAGACCAATAAGTATTAAGGCTCGTGGCAAATATCGTTATTTTCGACCTTCACAAGATGATTTGAGCGAGATATGGGTATATCTACTTGATGAAACATAAGTGCGAAATAGTTGAAAGGTTCAAAGAATTTTAGAGTGAAGTGGAAAAATCATCGTAACAAGAAAATAAATTTTCTGCGATCGATCAGCGAGGCGAATATTTGAGTTCTGAGTTTGGTCTTCAATTAAAACAATGTGGGATAGTTTCACAGCTCACGCCACGTGGAACACCACAGCGTTATGGTGTGTCCGAGCGTCGTAACCGCACTTTATAGGATATGGTGCAATCTATGATGTCTCTTCTTGATTTACCACTATTGTTTTGGGGTTATGCATTAGAGACAGCTGCATTCACGTTTAATAGGGCACCATCTAAATCCGTTGAGATGACACCGTATGAACTATGGTTTAGTAGTAAACCAAAGTTTCGTTTCTTAAAGTTTGGGGTTGCGATGCTTATGTGAAAAGTTTCATCTGATAGCTCAAACCCAAATCGGAAATCGTCTTCATAGAATACCCAAAGGCAATTGTTGGGTACACCTTCTATCCAGATCCAAAGGCAAATATTGTTGCCAAAAATGGATCCTTTCTAGAAAGTTTCTCTCGAAAGAAGTGAGTGGGAGGAAAGTAAGAGCTTGATAAGGTAATTTGTACCTTCTCCCAAATTGGAAAGTAGTTCATCCAAAATCACTTGGTGATTCCTACACCAATTAGTGAAAGCTAATGATGATGATCATAAAACTTGGATCAAGTTACTCGAAGCTCGTGGGTCTTCAGTCGGTTTGCACAGTGGAGCAGTAATCCTAATACGGAGGTCATGTTACTTGACCATGCGAACCTCGAACTATGAGGAAGCGATGATGAGCCAGTTCCATAAAATGGTTTGAGGCCATGAAATCGAGATGAGATCCATGTATGAGAACAAAGTATGGACTTTGATTGACTTGCCCAATGATCGGGAGACATTAAGAATAAATGGATTTTTAAAAGAAGGCGGGGATGGTAATGTAGCGTCTATAAAGCTCGACTTGTTGCAAAAGGTTTTCGACAAGTTCAAGGGTTGACTACCATGAGACTTTCTCACCGTGGCGATGCTTAAGTTGTCGAATCATGTTAGCAATTGCATTTTATGAAATCGGCAAATGGATAAACAAAACTGCATTCCTTAATGGATTTATTAAGAAGAGTTGTATATGATGCAACCAAGGGTTTTTACCTAAAGGTGTTAACAAAATGTGCAAGCTCCGGGATCCATCTATGGATGGTGAAAGCATCTGGAGTTGGAATATCGCTTTGATAAGTTGATCAAAGCATATAGTTTTATCAGACTTGCGATGAAGCTGTATTTACAAGATAGTGGTAGGAGCACTACAACATTTGATAAGTATATGTGAATGACATATTGTTGATGGAAAGGATGTAGAATTTTGGAAAGCAAAAGGTATTTAGAAGGGTTTTTAAAAGAAAGACCTCGGTAAAGCTACTTACATATTGAGCATCAAGATCTATTTAGATAGATCAAGGCGCTTGATAAGTTTTTCAATAAGTACATACCTTGACAAGATTGTGAAATAGTTCAAAATGGAGCGTCAAAAAGAGTTCTTGCCGTGTTGCAAAGGTATGAAATTGAGTAAGACTCGAATCCCGACCAAGGCGAAAGCGAAAAAAAGAAAGTCATTCCTATGCCTCGTCATAGGTTCTACAAAGTATGCCATGCTATGGACCGACCTATTGTATATTCCCTGATTTGGCAAGGGGTACAATAGTGATCTAGGGTAGATCCGGACATTGGTCAAAATTATCCTTAGTGAGAACTAAGGAAATATTTCTCGATTATGGAGGTGATAAAAAGGTCGTAAAGAGTTACATTGGTGCAATCTTTTCCGATCGGATGACTCTAAGTCTTAATCTGGATACATATTGAAAGTGGGAGCAATTAGCTAGAGTAGCTCCTCGAGCATTGTAGACATAGAATATTTGCAAAATACATTCTGAATGTGCAGACCCGTTGACTAAACTTCTCTCAGAGCAAAACATGATCACACCATAGTACTATTTGGTGTTAATCACATATGCAATGTGAACTAGATTATTGACTCTAGTAAACCCTTTGGGTGTTGGTCCATGGATGTGAACTATGAGTGTTAATCATATCTGAGATATGAATATTGGTGTTAAATCACATGGTGATGTGAACTATATTATTGACTCTAGTGCAAGTGGGGGGAAGGAAATATGCCTAGAGGCAATAATAAAATTATTTATTTCCTTATTTCATGATAAATGTTTATTATTCATGCTAGAATTGTATTAACAAACATGATACATGTGTGAATACATAGACAAACATATAGTCACTAGTATGCCTCTACTTAACTAGCTCATTAATCAAAGATGGTTATGTTTCCTAACCATAGACATGTGTTGTCATTTGATTAATGGGATCACATCATTAGGAGAATCATGTGATTGACATGACCCATTCCGTTAGCCTAGCACTTGATGTTTAGTATCCTATTGCTTTCTTCATGACTTATACAAAGTTCCTACAACTATGAGGTTATCAACTCCGTTTAGGAGTAACACTTTGTGTGCTACCAAAAGTCTGCATGCGGGTGATTATAAAGGTGCTCTATAGGTGTCTCGAAGGTACATGTTGGGTTGGCATAATTGAGATTAGGTTTTGTCACTCCGATTTCGGAGAGGTATCTCTGAGCCCTCTCGGTAATACTCATCTCCTAAGCCTTGCAAGCATTGTAACTAATGAGTTAGTTATAAGATGATGTATTCTGAGCGAGTAAAGAGACTTGCGGTAATGAGATTGAACTAGGTATTGGATCGGCGATCAAATCTCGGGCAAGTAACATACCGATGACAAAGGGAACAACGTATCTTGTTTGCGGTTTGACCGATAAAGATCTTTGTAGAATATGTAGGAACCAATATGGGCATCCAGGTCCGCTATTGGTTATTGACGAGAATGGTTCTAGGTCATGTCTACATAGTTCTCGAACCGTAAATCCATCCAACGTTACAATGGCCAGTTGAGTTTATAATTTTGATGTACGAAGGTTGTTGAGTCCGGATGTGATCACGGACATGCGAGGAGTCTCGAAATGGTCGATACATAAAGATCGATATATTGGAAGCCTATATTTGGACATCGGAATCGTTAAGTGAAATCGGCATTTCTGAGATCAGGAGGTTCGGAACCCCGGGGTTATTGGCCTACATGGGCCCACGAGGAGAAGGAAAGAAGCCGGGGAGGGCGCCTCCCCTTAATCCGAATAGGACAAGGGAAAGGCGGCGCCCCCCCCTTCCCTC
Organism: Aegilops speltoides; assembly: GCA_021437245.1. NCBI lineage: Eukaryota > Viridiplantae > Streptophyta > Magnoliopsida > Poales > Poaceae > Aegilops > Aegilops speltoides. The sequence continues at coordinate 10,438 of JAHHZJ010010470.1, forward strand.
TTCCTCCTCCCCTTCTCCTACTCCTACTTGGAAGAAGAGTCCTACTCCGGTGGGAGTAGGACTCCCCCACGGCGCCCTCCTTGGCGGAGGCCTCCTCCCCAGCTCCTTTATATCAAGGCGGGGGCCTATAGACACACAAGTTGATCTGGATCGTTCCTTGCGTGCGGTGCCCCCTCCACCATATTCCACCTCGGTCATATCGTCGCGGAGTTTAGGCAAAGCCTGCGGTGAACATCATCATCGTCACCACTCCGTCGTCTTGTGGAACTCATCTCGGAACTTCGCTGGATCGGGGCCGGAGATCGTCATCGAGCTGAGCGTGTCTTGAACTCGGAGGCCCGTCCGTTCGGTGCTTGGATCGGTCGGATCATGAAGGCGTCGACTACATCAACCGCGTTGTGCTAGCGCTTCGCTTCCGGTCTCACAGTGCGTGGGCGAACACTCTCCCCTCGTTGCTATGCCATCACCATGCTCTTGCGTGTGCGTAGGATTTTTTGAAATTACTCGTTCCCCAACGTATTAGATACGCGATCGAATCTCGGGCAAGTAACATACCGATGACAAAGGAACAACGTATGTTGGTATGCGGTTTGACCGATAAAGATCTTCGTAGAATATGTAGGAACCAATATGAACATCCGGGTTCCACTATTGGTTATTGAAGGAAGTTCTAGGTCATGTCTACATAGTTCTCGAACCCATAGGGTCCCGCCCGTTGATGCGTTTTATTTGAGTTTATATGTTTTGATGTCAAGTTTGTTGGTCCGGATTGATCCGGACATGGCGGGAGTCTGAAATTGAGACATAAAGATTGATATATTGGACAGATATTATTTGGACAAGGAAAATTTCGGATGA
>JAHHZJ010010471.1:0-16728 GCA_021437245.1 Aegilops speltoides
GCGGCACTAGGAGAACTCTGCGATTGTGCCCGGTTAATTTGGCGAGCACCTCGATGAAAGCGAGCGCTGTCATGATATAGCGAAATCAGTCGACCACTTGATCGAATATCGGAATGTTTAGAATTCCCGCTTTGACGAAGGACGCTTCGGTCGAGGCACATCGCACCCGAATCCGGGGATGTGCGGTGTCATTAGGGGCTATTCGTAGCCCCACCCTCGAGCTCCATTGGCTAAGTGAAAGAGATAAAGCATTATAGTCGGGATTGCCTCGTTAGCTCGCTACCACCTCCTTATAACAGGACCGAGGCGTCCGGATTAAGTGTGAAAGCGCTATTTTGCGAACACCCGGCACCTTGTGCGAGAAATTGAAGCCGAAGCGCATCTTCGGGTTATACACAAGTATACTTAAGCGGCCGCAAGGAGAAGTTTTACTACTTGGAAGCACAAGTATAAAAGCATTCATACTATAATCATTGATTAATAAGGTCTGCGTTCATTTGAGCGTTACATTCTTCGACCTGCGCCTCTACTTTACGAGAACGCGCGCGGCTTCTCCGAGTAGTGCTCGGCGAGGCGGCTTTCATCCGGACCACAGGTGGCAATAGCGGTGGCATCCATCTCCGGATAATGCACCTTCACACGGGCAAGAGCCATCCGCGCCCTCGATGCAGGCCGACCGCTTCATCTCCTTTATATGCGGCACCGCCCCAAAGGATGCTGCAATAAGCCAAAGTAGCTCGTCGCCTTGGACCTCTCGGCGGACATAGGCCACGATGTCGATCATGGCGATCGAGACGTCTATTCAGTTCGCGAATTCGACCAACTTGTCCGTCGGCGGAAACACGATCCGGGCTGTGGAATTGAGACCAGTACAACTCTTCGCCTCGTGATCCCTTGCTCGGAAGTGCTTAGCGGCATCGGCCCTTTTCGCAGCCAAGTCCATATCACGGATCCTCCGAACTCCTTTGCCGCTCAAATTGAGCATACTTGGCATCCATAAACCGGCGACGCTCGAGAAAAAGGCTTGCGACCGCGATCTCTCGGCTTGGCGCGCTCCTCCTTCGCGCCCGCATTGCGGCGGGCATCCTTAACCTCGGCGGTGGCCTTCTTTAGGTCTTCTCGCTCGATAAGCGCTCCTTTCAAGAGTCTCATAGCGGTCGGTAGAATCCTTTAATTTCTTGGCCAATTGGCCACCTCGCCCTACTTAGGCGGTGCGCGCCTTTCGACCTTCAACTCCTCGGCGCCCTAGAGGCAGCGCGTCACTCCTTCCGGGCTTGCTCCTTAGCTAGAACAAGTTGGCCGAACTCTCCACTGCAGCACCATCGTATACCGAGCATATAATTTATCGGTGGGCTTTGACCCCATTAAATAAAGCGGCGGTGGGGAACTTATTTACCTTGCGACTCGTCAAGTCATTTGGTTGACAAAGTCGCGATGTCGGCATCGCCCGTCAAGTTAGTCGACTCAATTCGGCAAACTCATTAGTCCGGCTGGCCCCGGACTATCCGCCACTGTTTGAAATAGCGGTGTTCCTTACGAGATGTTGAGATTTTCGATCCTCGACGCTGTCGTCTCGACAACCTACGAGTCTCGGGGCTACTATCTATCTGAGGCACATTTTTATATGACTGTGTTAAAAAACACGAGTGCGTTATTTTCGCATACCTCAAAACCGCCCGGCAAGCTCATGGCGGCGTCCATAATCCGCATTCAGCGGGCGAAATCCTTCAATCACCATACGCATTAATGCGGTGATCTTACGAAATGGGCGCCCTCTCAGCGAGACTCTTGATTCTCGGCGGCTTCTGCTGGGGCGAACTCTCTGGCCCCTCGGACTCGGGGCGCCCTCGTGGCGACACTTGGCTCGCTTTGCCTCATCTGGCGGGCGGCGGAGCGTGTCGCTCTCCATCATTTCGGAAGAAGGTCCCGAGGATGAACTCATCGAGGCGGTTGCGATCCGAACTGCGATATGAATATTTCGGTTTACCTCTGAGCGTAAATGAAGGTACTTTATTAATTAACTTCCTCTTTCATACTTACGGCTCATTGGAGAGCTGGTCCCTTGGTGGCGATTGCGCGTCGGATTCTCTCGGACGCGGACCCCGTGAGATTTCATCTCACGTTTAGGGGCTTTGGCCTCCGGATCTTGAGCGGTCCTCTTCTCCCTCTGAAGGAGGATCCTTGGTTCCCTCCTCTTGATCGCCTTCTTAGTGATATTAGCTCCTTTATTTTCCCGTCGCCCCCCCTCGTGGCGCGACCTCAACATTCGACCACCACGGGCTCTAGTGCCGTCTCTGGGAGGGCGGACACCTTATCGGCCTTGATTCGCCACCCATTCTGTAAGGAACAAAGGTCGAGAGCGAACTTTTGAAAGGCATACAAATAGAGTGTCAAGACCTGAGCTATTACGAGTGTCAGGCGATCGCGGCTCGGCCTGCGTCCTCGGTGAATCCGGACACGCCACTGCGGTCGAAAAACAACTTACATCTCCATGGGCGTCGCACCCATAAAATCTTTGGAAAATATGAGGTCCCTCGGATTGTATTCCCATAGGCGGAAGGGCGGCGTTTGCGAGGTTGGAGGTGCCTTATTAGCATGACTGCATCACCTTGACCGGTCGATCTCCCTTGTTTGGAGTTCTTGAATCCGGCCTGCAATGAGGCACGTCCTTGGGCGGCCCCAATTGAGCCCTTGGTTGACCCACGACATCGGTTGGCGTGGAGGTCCGAGCGGAAGGAGCGGCGGCTTTGCTTGCGCCTTGGGCGATGATGTAAAACCACTCCTGCTGCCACAATCCAGTTCCTCTTGGAAGGAACCTTGAGCCCAGGGCATCGACCTTCTTGCTTATAGTGCGCCGCTCTCGCTTAGCGCCCCGATCATCTTGGCTCCACCTTAAATGTTTTCAGCCACGAGGCCAAAGTGGGGATGGCGGAGGAAGGCTTGCGACAATAATGAATGCGGAGATATGGAGGATGGACTCGGGCCAAGCATGGAAGTCCAGCCCGTAGTAGACGAGAGCCCTCTCACGAAGGATCCGTCGGAAGCCTAATCCCGGCGGAGGTGAGATCTGAGCGACATATTCGCCGGGCTCGAGGCTGGCACGGCCTGCACGGGCGGCAACTGTCTTGAAACCGTGGGCAGTGCTTGGCCTCCACCTTCAATATGACCTCCTCCGTGGCGGAGGAGGCACCGACCACGGAGGTCGGGCGGACATGTTGTGGATCCAGGCGCTCGAATCTGTAGCTTTAGGTGTTGGGCTGGGAGCGGAGGAAAGATTCGATCGAGGTTGAAAGACAAGGACATGCCTTGGTCCTCTTATAAAGGGAAGAAATACCAAGGGCCGTCTCGTGACCGTTTAGGATTCCCCTCGATAGAGGATGTCACATCCCTAGTTACGGTATGACCTAGACTAGCTAGTCATTTGTGCATCATGTTTATATTCATTTAAATTTGAAATGAGGATTTGTAAAACCCTCGGAATCATTTTAGAAATGACCCAAATAAAAATTGCTCCAAAAGGTCCAAGAAAATGTTCATGTCTTTCTCGAAAATATTGAAGGAGATAAAAAATCAACCAATATTTTTAGGAGCTCATAAATATTTATTTTGGGCATTTGGAATTAATGCAATAGTTATCTACTTTGGATATATATTATTATATATATATAATGTTGTCCAAAATTATGCCACTTTTGAGGAGCTCGGAATAATATAGTTAGCTCCTGCAAAAATTGGCATAAGTAAATAAAATGATTTAGTATTTTAACTAAATCAAAACAAATGTCGAGAAATAAAACAGAAAACAAAAGAAAAAAGCTTACAGGCCTCCTCCTGTCTTGGCCGTCTTGTCTGCCGGCCCAACCCCCTCCTCTGTCGTCTTCGTCCTCGGCGGAGGGCAGGCGCGTGCCAGCCGGCGCGCTCCGCCGCGCCACCTCCTCCCTGCCTGCTGCAGCCTCCCCTCGTCGCTCTGGGCGGCCGGGCGCGCCCGCACCTCCTGCCTCTCTCCCTCACTCTCCCGCTCTCTCCCCTTCCGGGATCTCTCTCTCCCCTCGCCCGGCCCTGCCGTCGCCGCCCGCCGCCACCCGCGCTCACCGGCCGTCCCTCGAAACCATCGTGCCCTGGCTCCCGCCTGCCCGTCTGCATCATCGGACAAACCCGCGTCCTCGGCCCCTCACGCCCGCATCGTTTCCCTCGTCGGCACGGAAGCGCCGCCCGTCGTCGCCTCCGGCGCCTCCCGAATCCGCCGGCGGCCGTCATACCGCCCGTGACCCGGCTCTTCTCCCTCCATCCGCTTTTCCTCTACCCGTAGTCGCGCGCACTGGCCCGGCGCGCCGCCGCGCTTCTGTTCCGGACTCCGGCACCCGTCTCCGCGTGTCCCCTGGATCTTGGCGAGCACAAGCTTCGTAAGTGGTCTCCGCCCAAATGGTGGCCGGGCGGCGATCCCGCAACCCGCCGCCCGGTCCGCCTCGCCCGGCGTGGTCGCCGGCGGGTTTGACCCGTTGACGGGTTTGACCACCTGCGTCAGCGGCGTGGGCGGGCCCTGCTAATTTTAGTTTAGGATTAGTTTAGTAACTAATTAATCCTGTTAACTAAGCTGTCGCGGCGTGTGGCCCCCGTCGGGTTTGACAGTTGACGCTGACGCGATCTTGGCGTCATCTTGGCGCAATTAACCATTTTAAATTAAAATAAATCGAAATTCGAGAAAATGATTTAAACTTCAAAAACTCATAGAAATTCAACGTAGCTCAGATTGAAATAATTTATATATGAAAAATTATCGGAAAAATGCAATCTATCCATCTGTACTAGTTTCATGCATGAAAAACCAACATACCTACTGTATAAGTGAAACACTAAAATGGCATTTATAAAGAGCTTACTTGGAGTTGCATTTGAATCCTTGATTCAAATGGACTTCATCTAGATAGAATACCAGTTGCATCAGCTCAAACAACATCACATATACATGCCATGTTCATGCATCATATTGTTGCATATGTTTGTGTATTGATTGCGACCTTTTCCTTCTCGATAGGTCTGCTCAGGAGACCGTTCAGTACTGTCTATGAGCGGTGCCTCCCTTGTTGATCTACCGGGCAAGCAAACCCCTTGTTCATTCGATAAAATCCTACTCTCTCTCCTGCTCCGTTATTGCATTAGGACAACAACGATTCATACGCTACTTTGTCTTTGCGGTAGTTGAACCCATTCCTCTGCATGACTGTCATTGCCCGATAAATAGTTAAAACCCACTAGCATGTGTAGGAGTTGATTGAGCCCATGTTGTGTTCCTACCATGTTATCTGCTATTGCTTAGAGTTGTGTCGGTCGGTTCATTGGGAATGAATTGGAGTGTTACGATATGTTACGATCTTTGAGTGAGCGTGTGAACCGATTTAGTAAAAGTAGCGGTGAGAGGCCATGTAGGAGTACATGGTGGGTTGTCTCCTTGGAACCGTCCTTAACCTGAGTTCTATGTATGTTGTCCAATGACTCGATACTACCACACATTGGGCTCAGGCGCTCCAAGCCCTCTCGACTTATAACCGACTTGATCTCTCCGGAGTCGCAACTAGTTTCTGGTGTTTGTAGGTAGTGCTATTTTTCTACCAAGTGGCACCGCGAAGTGGGCTTAGGACAGACTAAACACAGTGACGGTGTACCAAGTGGCACCGGATGGTGGGCTTGGAACCCTGCTCACATCGTTTGGGGCCGTGGCGACACCCGGCGGATCTCCTTACGGATGGAACCGAATAGGCGATAAACACAGGGCTAGAGTCTTGTGGGGTTAGTCGGTCGTGGCCGACTCCTCGCCGGCTTCGCTTGAAGGTTGCGAGATACAGCGTGTACATGGTGGTAAGTGGCGAGGCGTGTGTGAAGAAGTACACCCTGCGGGTTAACATGATCTATTGAATAGCGGGTCCGGATATGGACTTCTTGGATGCTTACATGGTACATAGATAACTTGAAGTGGATACTCTAAAATGCTTAAGAAAGGTGTGAGTACTATGGATGGTCTTCTCGTGGGAGGCGGGGATGAATCCATAGTAGGTATTGTGTGGTGATTAGTGGACTCGTGTCATATATCACCTCAAAGTTCAGTAGTCGTGAGCGGGATAGCCCCGAGTCAAAGGGCTTCTTGCAGCTAAACCCCACTTACCCTCTTGATACAAGTGCATGTATGATAGGATCGATGTAAGTCTTCTTGAGTACCTTTGTACTCATGGTGCTTTATTTATGTTTTTGCGGCGGAGACTTGGTCTTACTAGTGTTCTCGTGGACTTGACAGTAGCCTTTACCTCGCTACGATCTTGATCGGATGTTGTATTAGTCAGGCTCTTGACCTTTTCATTTGTAGATATCGTACCGGACATGTAATGCTTCCATTGTTGCTTGTATGCTCTGTATGATGGGTCTTGTGACCCTGTTTGCAATAAATGCTATGATGGCTCTTGAGCCTTTATCTATATGAGTTGTTGAGTTATCTTTGTGATGTCATGTTGTCACATACTTGCATGTTATCGTCGTGTAATGTGTATTGCTATGTGTGGGATCGACTATCTAGTTGTTTATCTTTAGTAGCCCCTCTTCGAAATGTCTCCTAGTGTTTCCCTGAGCCGGTAAGCCTCTCTCCGGAACACTTAGGCTGGCGGCATGTGTCCTTCTTCGTTCTTGTACATCCCGAAATGTCCCGATGAACACAGAGTCTGTTAGCCTAGTCTTCCTGGATTCTCGTGATGGCCAAACACGTTCGATCTTGGGTCATGGATGCTGTCCTGTAAGTTTGTGCCACTTTGGGTTCGACTAGCCATGTCGGCCGGGCTCCTTATCATATGGATGCTAGCGACACTATCATATCGTGTGCCAAAAGGCATGGTCCGGGCAAAATGGCGACACCGTGGGAATACCGTCGTGAGGCGCAAAGTGATATGAAGTGTTACATGCTGATCGATGTGACATTGAGTGAGGTCTGACAGCTTTGGTATCGAGCTTTGTTGCTGTGGATTACCAAGCCACTGGTGAAGTTGAGTCTAGAAATTCTTTAGCTATGTAAGGAATTGATTGTGGGAAGGCGTAGGCTCTTTTTACTCCTTATACCTCATGGCCTTGATCGGTCATCCTATCTCTCCTGCGGGTTAAGGAACTAGGCTTCTCTTAGTCTATCGGGATCACGTGTTACTACTCCGTAGTTCCATAGGATTGGTTGGTCGAGTCATATTCGAGTTTAGTACTTGGTGTAGTCTATCTAGTATGATCTCAGAACCTTGTGATGATGTTGAGTATGTTACTACCCCATTTTAGCGGGATGTCTCATTACGAGCATTTTACTACCGTTATCTTTGCGGAATTGCCCTAGGAGTTGGAAAATACTAATTTCCTTGTCCTACATTCATGGCCTATAGTTGATCTTGATTCCGTCCTTAACCGTTTCTCGGGATGTCATGACTAAGCGAGTTTGTTGCTCGTAGTCGATATCCGGAGATGGTAGGGATGAGGATCCTCCGACCAACCTTCATTGCGAGTTCATGTTAGAGATGGAAGAAACAAGCGTGAGTCTAACGCTTGTTGTTATCAAGAACACGCTTATCGGTTCAAATGCAACCATTCATGACTTCATCGTTCACCCACCACCTTTCATCACTCCATCGAGCAGCTCGTCAGGATGAACTCCTAGTATCACACAAAGCTCCGTTCTGCGAGCGTGGCTGAAGATAACAAGGTCACCTATGCCCGTACCACGGAAGGTCTGCTAGTCTTTGGTGGCGAACTATGAGGCTATGCTTCGGTTGGCGATTCCTACTTGGAGGTTTCCTTGAGGCTTTTCGCGAGCATCACATTCCTCGAGCCCTCATCGATCGCAGAGAAGAGTTACGTAGTTTCACCCGAGTAAGATGGTTGTTGATGCTTCTGCGAGAGTTTGAGAACCTCGCCCGTTATGCCCGAAGAAGTGTCCACGGGCGCCGAAAGCGAGCTAGGTTCGGAAGGTCTCAACCCCAAGTTGCGTCGAGATCTCCACTTGCATCATTGTGATCGTTCCAAGCTCTTGTGAACAAGGCCATCAATCGAGACAGCTCAGCTCACTTACGAGGTCGTACACACCGTGATTTGGGATCTTCTTCGGTTGGTTCTCTAAAGCCGGTTTGGGTTCGAACTCTGCTCTTCCTCCGGATATTTACCAAGACCATCCTATGTGGTGCCTCCCCGCTCGGTCGTATGTTCCACCCAGGCCCTCTTGGTAGACCGCTTGCCGGTCTTGGACCACATCAACCGAGGACTTGCTTCACATGCAGCCGGGACACTATTGCGTGTTGCCCTCGGACTAGTTATGCTCCACCCAGCCGAGAAGGCTGTTGGCTGTGTTAAGCCATCCCATAAGATGATCGGTGTCAAGTCGGCTCCCCTTGAGCGTGGGCGTGTGCATCACGTCTCGGCTAATGCGCTCATGATGATCCGGATGTGTTCTTGGTACACTCCTTGTCAGCTGTCATCGGCTCCGGTTACATGATCTTTGGAGCATCTCACTCCTTCATTTAAAGCTATGCTAACTTGCACAACATGTCATTTTGTGATATGCCCTCTCCACTAGTCATTCAAACCCTGGATCCAAATGGCAAACTTCTAGTGTAAGCCATAGTAGCAATCCTTGTTGCAGACTTGTATTCCTTGCATCACTTATAGCCCTCAAGTCTCTGGATATTAACATCATCTTGGGTATGGGTGGATGACGACTCATTATGCCAAGATTGATTGTTACCATCTGAAGCTTACACACCCATCGGCAAGATAGTCCTTTATTTCCACTAGAGTTGCAAGGCGTCGGCTCTATTCTCTTAATGCCGACCCTCTTCCGGACCTTGAAGATATCCGGTGAGTCCGTGACTTTCCGGATGTCTTTCGGAGCGCGGTGTTCCACAGGAGATGTAAGTTAATCATAGACCTTATCCGAGGCTGCTCCAATCTCTAGGAGACCTTACAAGATGGCACCCTTAGAACTAGCGAGCTTAGAAACAACTTGATGAGTCCTTGCAAAAGGGTTTCATCCGTCCTAGTTCTTCTCCTTGGGCTTGCCCGTCCTCTTCAAAGAAGGATGAATCGGACGGATGGTTGTAGATTATCGCCCGTTAATTTGGTCACGATAAAGAACAAATATCCGCTCCCGGGATCAACGATCGTATGATCCCATTGGATCCTCGATCTTCTCAAGATGGATTTGAGGTTAGGCTACCACCAAATCAAGATCGAAGCAGGACATCCCCAAGACAGCCTTTGTCACTCGTTATGGCGATCGAGTACAGTCATATCCTTTGGTCTAACCAACGCTCACTACATTCTCCGCTTGATGAACTCGATCTTCATGGAGTACTTAGATAAGTTAGTAGTGGTTTACCTCGATGATATTCTTATTTACTCGAAGAGCGAAAGAGCATGCCGAACATCTTAGACTTGTATTAGAAAAACTTGGAGAGCACCGCCTTTATGAAGTTCTCCAAGTGTGAATTTTGGTTGCGGAAGTGACCTACGGGCCCCGTAATCTCGGTAAGGGCATTCTTGTCAATCCAGAGAGTTAAGGCCGTTCTTGATTGGACTCCACGAAACCGTTAAGCAAGTTAGGAGTTTCCTTGGTCTAGCCACTATTGCCGTCGCTTTGTTGAAAACTTCTCCAAAGTAGCTAAACCCCTCACGGAACTTCTCAAGAAAGATAAAAAGTTTGAGTGGTCCCCACTGTGAGTCTGATTTTGAGGCGAAAAGGCTGACTTCTGCTCCCATACTTGTGCCACGGTTTCACTAAAGACTTTGTTATCTCTTCGGCGCCTCCGAGGACTAGGTTGCATTCTTATGCGGGATCGTCATGTGATTGCCTATGCATCTCGGATTGCATCCAATGAGGAGAATTATCCCACATGATCTAGAGCTTGCGGCCGTAGTCTATGCACTCAAGACACGCGACATTACCTCCTTAGTAAGCGTTGCGAGATCTACACCGATCACGAGTCTCAAGTATATCTTCACCCAACCAGATCTGAACCTTAGGCAAAAGCGTTGGTTGGAATTGATCTCGATTACGACTTAGGGATTACTTACACTCGAGCAAAGCTAATGTCATGGTGATGCTCTAAGCGTAAATCCTATTGCAACAATCTCATGTTGCGGCGGGCACCACTTCTCCATGAGGAATTACGTAAGCAACCTTACATTGCTCCTCCGGTTCCTTTCTACCTTGGTGGCGAAACCGACCTTGAGGATCGGATTATCGCTGCTCAAAAGCGGACCGGGTATTTCCGGATCAAGAGAAACATTAAGAAGGAAGTTGGTGGATGTTTCTCTATGGATGATCGTGGTGTTGTTTTCTTGAGAATCGCTTGGTGGTTCCCAGAATCAACATCTTGACAAGCGATTCTTAAGGGCGCATGAATCCCTCTCACGATTCATCCGGTAGTACTAAGATGTATCGGGACCTCGCCGGATTACGGTGGACTAGGATGAAGAGAAATCGCTGACCGTTGCTAATTGCGGCGTTTGTCGTAGCGTTAAGGCGAGCATCAAAGACCTCTTGGCACCCTTGACCTTTAGCTATTCACGAATGGAAATGGGATAAAGTTGGTATGGACTTCATCACCGGCTTTCCGGGACCAAGAGAGAATAACGCTATCTTATAGTCATTGATCGTCTTTCCAAAGTGGCTCACTTCCTACTTAGAAGTATCACGCTAGTCATTCGTGACTTATATATTCTCGAATAGTATCACTTCACGGTGTTCCTAGAGATCAATTCAGACCGTGGCGTCTTTTCACTTCTCATTTAGGGAGAGTTTCCAAACTGCCATGGAACCCATCTTTCCTTGATGCCGCTTTCCACCCTCGGTCAAGTGGTCGGTGGAAAGGTCGACCAAATCTCGAAGACATGCTTAGAGCTTGCGTTATCTCATTCGGTATGGATTGGGAGAAATGTCTTCCTTTTGAGTTTGCTTATAACAATAGCTATCAATCCGGTCTCAAAGCTCCTTTTGAGATTCTCTATGGGCGAAGATGTCGAACACCTTTGAACTGGTGAAACCGGTGAAAGACAATTCTTTGGACGGACATGATCCGGGAGGCGAGAAGAGCAAGTTCGCATCATTCGTGAGAATTTGAAAACAGCCCGATCTCGTCAAAAGAGCGATATGATCGTCGTCATAAGGATATAACTTATGAAGTTGGCGACAAAGCTTACCTTGGTTACTCCTTTGAAGGGTACCCATCGTTTGATATCAAGGGCAAGTTGGCTCCTCGTACATTGGTCCTTCGCATTCTCGCTAAGCGAGAGGTTGCCTACCGTTGGAACTACCCCACATCTTTCTCGAGTTCATGATGTCTTCCCGTCTCTCAACTCGGGTTGCTTCTCGGATCCTATCCATGAGTGGACCACAAGCGCTTGATCTCCAAGATAACCTCACATCGAAGTACCGGTTGCATTCTCGATCAAGCGAGCGTGTCACTCGGCGTCATAACATCAAGTTTCTCAAGGTTGATGGTCTCATCATTCAGAGAGAAGCTACTTGGGGCGAGAAGATCGTCTTATTTGAGTACCCGCTTTCTTTCCGTCGACCCCGAATCTCGGGGCGAGATTTTTTCAAGTGAGGCGAGTTGTCACATCCTAGTTACGGTATGACCTAGACTAGCTAGTCATTTGTGCATCATGTTTATATTCATTTAAATTTGAAATGAGGATTTGTAAAACCCTCGGAATCATTTTTAGAAATGACCCAAATAAAAATTGCTCCAAAAGGTCCAAGAAAATGTTCATGTCTTTCTCTGAAAATATTGGAAGGAGATAAAAAAATCAACCAATATTTTTAGGAGCTCATAAATATTTATTTTGGGCATTTGGAATTAATGCAATAGTTATTTACTTTGGATATATATTATTATATATATATAATGTTGTCCAAAAATTATGCCACTTTTGAGGAGCTCGGAATAATATAGTTAGCTCCTGCAAAAATTGGCATAAGTAAATAAAATGATTTAGTATTTAACTAAATCAAAACAAATGTGAAATAAGCAGAAAACAAAAGAAAAAGCTTACAGGCCTCCTCCTGTCTGGCCCGACCGTCTTGATCTGCGGCCAGCCCGCCTCCTCCTCTGTCGTCTTCGTCCTCGGCAGAGGGGCGCGTGCCCGCGCAGCAGCGCTCCGCCGGCCACCTCCTCCCTGCCGCCTCCTCTCTCGCTCTGGGCGGCCGGGGCCGCCCACGCACCTCCTTGCCTCTCTCCCTCCTCTCCCGCTCCCTCCCTTCCCGGATCTCTCTCTCCCCGCCCGGCCTGCCTCGCCCCCGCTTTGCCACCGCGGCCTCACGGCCTCCCTCGAAACCATCGTGCCCCGGCTCCGCCTCGCCGTCTGCATCATCCCGGACAAACCCGCGCGTCCTCGGCGCCCTCTGCGTCGCCACATCGCCCGTTTCCCTCGTCGGCCACGGAGATCGCCGCCGCCGTCGCGCCTCCGCGCCTCCGAAATCCGCCGGCCGTCACCGCCGTGAACCGCTCTTCCCTCCATCCGCTTTTCCTCCCCCCGTAGTCGCGCGCCACTTTGCCGGCAGCCGCGCCCCGCGCTCTTCCGTGACTCCGGCCCCTGATCTCCCGTGTCCCCTTGGATCTTGGAGCACAGCTTTCGTGAAGTGGTCTCCGCCGCCCAAATGGTCGCCGGGCGGCGATCCCAACCGCCGCCGCGTCGCCTCGCGGCGTCAGTCGCCCGGAGGTTTGACCCGTTTGACCGAGGTTTGACCACCTGCGTCAGCCAGCGTGGGCGGGCCCCTAATTTAGTTTAGGATTAGTTTAGTAACTAATTAATCCTGTTAACTAACTGTCAGCGCGTGTGGCCCCCGTCGGTTTGACAAGGTTGACGTGCCGATCTTGGCGTCATCTTGGCCAATTAACCATTTTGGAATTAAAATAAATCGGAAATTCGGAAAATGATTTAAACTTCAAAACTCATAGAAATTCAACCGTAGCTCAGATTGAAATAATTTATATATGAAAAATTATCAGAAAAATGCAATCTATCCATCTGCTAGTTTCATGCATGAAAAACCAACTTATACCTACTGTATAAGTGAAACACTAAAAATGGCATTTATAAAGAGCTTACTTGGAGTTGCATTTGAATCCTTGATTCAAATGGACTTCATCTAGATAGAATACCGTTGCATCAGCTCAAACAACATCACATATACATGCCATGTTCATGCATCATATTGTTGCATATGTTTGTGTATTGATTCACCATTTCCTTCTCGATAGGTCTGCTTTCAGGAGCCGTTCGAGTACTGTCTATGAAGCGATTGCCTCCTTGTTGATCTACCGGGCAAGCAAACCCCTTGTTCATTCGATAAAATCCTACTCTCTCGCTGCTCTCGGTTATTGCATTAGGACAACAACGATTCATACGCTACTTTGTCTTGCGGTAGTTGAACCCATTCCTCTGCATGACTGTCATTGCCCGATAAATAGTTAAAACCCACTAGCATGTGTGGAGTTGATTGAGCCCATGTTGTGTTCCTACCATGTTATCCGCTATTGCTTAGAGTTGTGTCGGTCTGGTTCATTGGGAATGAATTGGAGTGTTACGATATGTTACGATCTTTGAGTGAGCGTGTGAACACGATTTGGTAAAGGTAGCGGTGAGAGGCCATGTAGGAGTACATGGTGGGTTGTCTCCTTTGGAACCGTCCTTAACCTTGAGTTCTATGTATGTTGTCCAATGACTCGATACTACCACACATTGGGCTCCAGGGCAAGCCCTCTCGACTTATTAACGCTTGATCTCATCCGGAGTCGCAACTAGTTTGGTGTTTGTAGGTAGTGCTATTTTTCTACCAAGTGGCACCGGCGAGTGGCTTAGACAGACTAAACACAGTGTACGGTGTACCAAGTGGCACCGGATGGTGGGCTTGGAACCCTGCTCACATCGTTTGGGGCCGTGGCGACACCGGCGGATCTCCTGGATGGAACCCGAATAGGCGATAAACACAGGGCTAGAGTCTTGTGGGGTTAGTCGGTCGTGGCCGACTCCTCGCGAGCTTCCGCTTGAAGGTTGCGAGATACCGACGTGTACATGGTGGTAAGTGGCGGGTGTGTGAAAGTACACCCTGCGGGGTTAACATGATCTATTGAATAGCGGGTCATGGATATGGACTTCTTGGATGCTTACATGGTACATAGATAACTTGAAGTGGATACTCTAAAATGCTTAAGAAAGGTGTGAGTACTATGGATGGTCTTCTCGTAGGGCGGGGATGAATCCATAGTAGGTATTGTGTGGTGATTAGTGGACTCGTGTATATATCACCTCAAAGGTTCAGTAGTCGTAGGCAGGATAGCCCAGAGTCAAAGCTGGCTTTGCACTAAACCCCACATTACCCTCTTGATACAAGTGCATGTATGATGGATCGATGTAAGTCTTCTTGAGTACCTTTGTACTCATGGTGCTTTATTTATGTTTTGCAGCGGAGACTTGGTCTTACTAGTGTTCTCGTGGACTTGACAGTAGCACATACCTCAGCTCCGATCTTGATGGATGTTGTAGTTAGTCGGGCTCTTGACCTTTTCATTTGTAGATATACGTACCCGGACATGTAATGCTTCCATGTTGCTTGTATGCTCTATGATGGGTCTTGTGACCTGTTTGCAATAAATGCTATGATGGCTCTTGAGCCTTTATCTATATGAGTTGTTGAGTTATCTTTGTGATGTCATGTTATGCACATACTTGCATGTTATCGTCGTGTAATGTGTATTGCTATGTGTGGGATCGACTATCTAGTTGTTTATCTTTAGTAGCCCCTCTTCGGAAATGTCTCCTAGTGTTTCCGAGCCACAGTAGCTTTCTTGCTCCGGAACACTTAGGCTGGCGGCATGTGTCCTTCTTCGTTCGTATCATCCCTTGAAATGTCGCGATGAACACAGTCTGTTAGCCTAGTCTACTCTGGATTCTCGTGATGGCCGACCGTTCGATCTTTGGGTCATGGATGCTGTCCTGTAAGTTTGTGCCACTTTGGGTTTCTGACTAGCCATGTCGCCGGGCTCCTTATCATATGGATGCTAGCGACACTATCATATCGTGTGCCAAAAGGCATGCGGTCCGGAAAAGGTAAGGCGACACCGTGGGGATCGTCGTGAGGCCGCAAAGTGATATGAAGTGTTACATGCTAGATCGATGTGACATTGAGTCGAGTCTGACGGAGGCGTGGCGGCGGAGCGGTTGGGTTACCGCGTATTGATGAGGATCCCGGAATAAAGGGACCACGATCTCTGCTTTGATAAGGCGTGCCAAAAAGCTACGCTAAACATCTTGAGGTGGAATAAGTAAAGAAGCAATTCAAACAAGGGCTCGGTGGCGGTGTGATGAGCGCCGCATAATCGTCGTGATTGAATCGGTGTATATGTTTTATCCTCTCTCGGTGGAATGTGGAATTTATTTTGCGAGCGGACACTATCTGGTGTTTATTATCTTCTCCGAATTATTCAAGGGAGAACCGCCTTAATGCCGAACATTATACCGCCGGACTTATCGTCATTGAAAGCTGGTTCGAGACTCTGAGGTCTGGACTAGGGGTGTCGGACAGCGGACTATCAATATCCGGACTCCAAGACTACGAAGATAGAAGATTGAAGACTCGGCTCGTGTCGGAAGGTACTTTCCTTGGCATGGAAGGCAAGCTTGCGTCGGATATGTAGATCTCCTACCATTGTAACCGACTCTTGTAACCCTAGCCTCTCCGGTGTCTATATAAACCGGAGGGCCATCCGTGGGACAACATACATCTCAACCATCATACCATAGGCTATCTTCTGGGTTTAGCCTCCTCGATCTCGTGGTAGATCTACTCTTGTACTACCCATATCATCAATATTAATCAAGCGGGGCGTAGAGTTTTACCTCCATCGAGAGGGCCTGAACACAGGTAAAACATTGTGTCCCTCGTCTCCTATTACCATCCGCCTAGGCCTTGCATTGGGACCCCCTAGAGATCCGCGGTTTGACACCGACAGGCCCAAGGGTGGCGTGCCCTAGAGGGCAATCCTACTCAAGTGGTTTGCCCCCCCCTTTCAGATGGAGAAGGAAGGAAGAGGGAGGAGAAAGAAGGGGGCCCCCTCCCAGTCGGATTGGGCTTGAGGCGCCCCTCCTGCTCCTTCTCCCTCCCTTCCACTAAGGCCAATAAGGCCCAATATACTTACGGGGTTCGGTAACCTCCGGAGCTCGGTATATTCCCAAACTCTCCGGAACCTTTCCGGTGTCCAAATATATCCGTCCAATATATCAATCTTTATGTCTCGACCATTTGAGACTCCTCGTCATGTCGTGATCACATCGGGACTCGAACAACCTTGGTACATCAAAATACATAAACTCATAATATAGCATGCATGAAACCTTAAGCGTCCGGACCCTACGGTTAGAGAACAATGTAGACATGACCGAGACATGTCTCCGGTCAATAACCAATAAGCGGGACACGGATGCCCATATTGGTTCCTACATATTCTGAAGATCTTTATCGGTCAAACCGCATAACAACATACTTTGTTCCCTTTGTCATCGGTATGTTACTTGCAGAGATTTGATGTGGTATCAATACCTAGTTCAATCTCACTACCGGCAAGTCTCTTTACTCGTTAATGTCGTCATCTCATAACTAACTCATTAGTTACATGCTTGCAAGGCTTAGGTGATGAGTATTCTGAGCAGAGATAC
>JAHHZJ010010473.1:0-14070 GCA_021437245.1 Aegilops speltoides
TTGTTGTAATTTGGGGCATGGTGACGGTGAAGGTGTGGGTCCGATGGCACATTGTGGCGTGACAAGCATGACAGAGGGCCTGACTCATTGACTTGGTGACTCGATTTTTAGGCGATCCACGATGAGGACCGTGTGTGATTATTACGAGTCTAGAAGAAATCATTGGCTGATTTAGAACATGAATGTACCTCATCGGATCATGGGGGCGGGTGCGATCCACATGGTGGTAGTCCACGGAACATCAAGCCTAAGAGCATCTCCACCCGTGCCCTAAACCCTAAACCCTAAACCCTAACCCTAAACCCTAACCCCCAAGACCTCACTTTCCGGATTCAAGGAAAAACACGGTGGCGCGAGCGAAACCAGCCCGGGGCATGAGGATGCCGGCAATATTATTGCATGCAAATGGTCCCTTGTCGTGTCCCGACTCCTCTCTCCCTCTCTCTCTCTTTTTCTCGGGCCCCCCATGTGCTCGGCCGGACAAGCAAGCGGCGCCGGGCAGAAGGCCGAGGCGCGGACACAGGCCGGCGTCATGGCGGTCGATGCCGAATCCGCGGTCGCCGAGCGTCCGGACGGCGCGTGAGCCGAGGGGCGCCGAACCGAGGAAGCGGAAGCCGTCCATGGCCCTGCTGCGCATCTCGCCGTTAGCCCAGTGGCGAAGGCGCGGCGGCGGGCGAGGCCGCCGAAGCCTGTGGGCGGGGCAAAAGGTCGTTGCGCCGAGGCCGGGCCGACCTGGGCCGCCCGCTGCTCCACTCCTCCGGAAGTTCCGGGCCGGGAGCTCCTTCTGCTCCTCAAATCGCCACGCCTCCCGCCGCCGTCCGTTCTTTGCCCGTCGAGACCTGCCAGCCACGCCATGCGCCCTCGCCACGCCTCTCGCCCGCGCTCACCACCCCCGGCTCGTCGCGGCAAGATGGCGTAGAAAGGGCTTCGGAGCTGCCGCATCCGCCTTCCGTGACCAGGCGTGGCCCGGATTCACGCCCGGCTCGAGTCGCTAGGCGCGAGCTACTTGGCTCCCGGGCACCGCTTGATGAGGACATCAATACCATTGTTACACCCACAGCCCCTTTGCTATACATCTTGGACCAATTACTACAGCTTCGTCGCCAACTAAATTGTCGATTGTACTAAAGTAGGGTACCTTAGTATCCCGAACTTGGCAGGCGGTGCAGACGCCAGCAGCAAAGCTTGCGGCGTCCGCCAAGATCGCCGCTATCCCCATTACTCCATTCAAGAACAAAGTGTTAAGCTGGAAACGAGGCCCGGCAAGAGAGCTTGCGGGAAGGACAAGAACCCCGGCAAGAGGAGCGCGGAAGGCAACCAAGACCCGGCGGCAAGCTTCGGTGTGACAAAGACAGCGACGCGAAGCGCTTGCGCCAAGGCCACCACTCTCATCGCTCCAAAATCGACGGACGATGTGCACAGGATCCTCGCGACGGGTGAAGGAAATATGCCCTAGAGGCAATAATAAAGTTATTATTTATTTCCTTATTTCATGATAAATGTTTATCATTCATGCTAGAATTGTATTAACCGGAAACATGATACATGTGTGAATGCATAGACAAAACAACATGTCACTAGTATGCCTCTACTTGACTAGCTTGTTAATCAAAGATGGTTATGTTTCCTGACCATGAACAAGGAGTTGTTATTTGATTAATGAGGTCACATCATTAGTAGAATGATCTGATTGACATGACCCATTCCTTAGCTTAGCACCCGATCGTTTAGTATGTTGCTCTGCTTTTATCCATGACATATACATGTTCACTGTAACTATGAGATTATGCAACTCCCGTTTGCGGAGGAACACTTTGGGTGCTACCAAGCGTCACAGCGTAAGCTGGGTGATTATAAAGGAGTACTACGGTGTCTCCAAAGGCAGATGTTGGGTTGGCGTATTTGAGATTAGGTTTTGTCACTCCGATTGTCGGAGAGGTATCTCTGGGCCCTCTGGTAATGCACATCTTGAAGCCTTGCAAGCACTACAACTAATGAGTTAGTTGTGAGATGATGTATTAGAGCGAGTAAAGAGACTTGCGGTGCGAGATTGAACTAGGTATTGGATACGACGATCGAATCTCGGTAAATAACATACCGATGACAAAGGGAACAACGTATGTTGTTATGCGGTCGACCGACAAAGATCTTCGTAGAATATGTAGGAACCAATATGGGCATCAGGTCCCTGTTGGTTATTGACCGTGAATAGTTCTAGGTCATGTCTACATTGTTCTCGAACCGTAGGGTCCATGCGCTTAAGGTTTCGATGGCGGTTATTATGAGTTTATGTATTTTGATGTACCGAAGAAGTTGAGTCCGGATGTGATCACGGACATGCGAGGAGTCTCGGAATGGTCGAGACATAAAGATTGATATATTGGAAGCCTATGTTTGGAGTTGGAATGGTTCGGAAGGAATTCTGGAATGCAGGAGGTTCGGAACCCCGGGAGGTAAATGGGCCTCGATGGGCCTTAGTGGAAAGGAGAAGGGCCAGCCCTGGGTGGGGTGCGCCTCCCCTTCCTAGTCCTACTAGGACTAGGAGAAGGGGCCCCTCTCTCTTTCCCCTCAGGAATCCTAGTCCAACTAGGATTGGAGAATCCTACTCAGAGGAGTAGGACTCCCGAGCGCCTCCCTTGGCCCGGCCCCCTCCCTGCTCCTTTATATCTACGGGGCGGGGCACCATGGAACACACAAGTTGATCGTGAGATCGTTCCTTAGCCGTGTCTGTGCCCCCTCCACCATATTCCACCTCGGTTATCTCGTAAGCTTGGCGAAGCCTCGCAGTGAAACATCAAGATCGTCCTGCCGCGTCGTCTTGTGAAACTCTCCCTCACACTCGGCTGGATCGGATCTGAGGGCGTCATCGAGCTGTCGTGTGTCAAGAACTTCGAGGCGTCGAGATGCTGGCGCCGGGATCGGTCGGATCGCGAGGAGAGCGTCGACTACTTCCTCTACGTTGTGATCGCTTCGCTTGGTCTACAAGGGTATGTAGACAACCTCTCCCTCTCGTTGCTATACATCACCATGATCTTGCGTGTGCGTAGGAAAATTTTTGAAATTACTCGTTCCCCACGTGGTATCCGAGCCTAGGTTTTTCTATGGTTTGATGTTTTGCAGAGTAGAACACAAGTGAGTTGTGGGCGATACAAGTCATACTACCTACCAGCATGTCATACTTTGGTTCAGCGGTATTGTGAGATGGCGGCCGGACCGACATTACGCGTCGCTTCTGCGAGACTGGTTTCACCGCTCTGAGCTTTCGTTGCTTAAAGGTGCTGGTGGGTGCTGTCTCTCTCACTTTAGTTGAACAGTGTGGCTCGCCGGTCCTTGAGAAGGTTAAAGCGAGTCTATTTGTGAAATATCGTTGTGGTTTTGATGCGTAGGTGAGACTGGTTCTTGCTTAAGCCCGTAGCAGCCCGTAAAATTTGCAACAACAAAGTAGAGGGCGTCTAACTTGTTTTGCAGGGCATGTTAATGATGTGATATGGTCAAGGCGTGATGCTATATTTTATTGTATGAGATGATCATGTTTTGTAACGAAGTTATCGGCAATGGCGAGAACCATATGGTTGTCGCTTTATTGTATGCAATGCAATAGCTGTAATGCTTTACTTTATCACTAAGCGGTAGCGATAATCGTAATAGCATAAGTTTGGCGAGGCGACAACGATGCTACGATGGAGATCAAGGCGTCGCGCGGTGGCGATGGTGATCATGGTGGTGCGCAAGATGGAGATCATGAAGCACGAGATGATGATGACCATATCATATCACTTATATTGATTTGCATGTGATGTTTATCCTTTTATACATCTTATCTTGCTTTGATTGGCGGTAGCATTATAAGATGATCTCTCACTAAATTATCAAGAAGTGTTCTCCCGTATGCACGTGCCAAAGTTAAATCGTGCCCGGACACCGCGTGATGATCGGTGTGATAAGCTCTCGTCCATCTAGCAGGTGCAAGCCGGTTTGCACCGAAATACTCAGGTTATACTTGGCGAGCCTAGCATATGCGATATGGCCTCGGAACACGGAGACCGAAAGGTGGCGTGAATCATATAGTAGATATGATCAACATAAGATGTTCACCATTGAAAACTTCTCCATTTCACGTGATGATCGGTTATGGTTTAGTTGATTTGGATCACGTGATCACTTGGATGACTAGAGATGTCTTTCTAAGTGGGAGTTCTTAAGTAATATGATTAATTGAACTTAAATTTATCATGAACTTAGTACTGATAGTATCTTGCTTGTTTATGTTTGATTGTAGATAGATGGCTCGTCTGTTGTTCGTTGAATTTTAATGCGTTCCTTGAAAGCAAAGTTGAAAGATGATGGTAGCAATTACGGATGGGTCCGTAACGAGATCATCCTCATTGCTGCATAGAAGATTCGTCTGGATGCACCGCTAGGTGCAGAACTCTTGCTGGAGCAACACCGGATGTTGTGAGCGTCTGGCGAGCAAAAGTCGATGACTACTCTATAGTTCGATGTGCCATGCTTACGGCTTAGAACCGGGACTTCACGGCGTTTTGAGCGTCATGGAGCATATGAGATGTTCGGAGTTGAAGTTAATATTCAACAGAATGCGGATTGAGAGATATGAAGTCTCCAATAAGTTCTATAGCTGCAAGATGGAGAGAATAGTTACATTAGTGAGCATATACTCGGAATATGCGGGTACTACAATCACTTGACACAATTGGGAGTTAATCTTCCGGATGATTGTGTCATTGTGAAATTCTCAATCACTGCCACCAAGCTACAAAGGCTTCGTGATGAACTATAATATGCAAGGGTTAGTAAAGACTATACAGAGCTCTTACATATGCTAAAGGCTGGAGGTAGAAATCAGAAAGAGCATCAAGTGTTGATGGTCGACAAGACCACTAGTTTCAAGAAGAAAGGCAAAGGGGAAGAAGGGGAATCTCAAGAAGAACAGCAAGCAAGTTGCTGCTCGGAGAAAAACCCAAGTCGGCCCTAAACCTGAAGCCGAGTGCTTCTCATAGCAGGACTAGTCTGGAGCGGAACTGCCCCAAGTATTTGGCGGATAAGAAGGATGGCAAGGTGAACAAAGGTATATGTGATATACATGTTATTGATGTGTACCTTACTAGAGCTCGCAGTAGCTGGGTATTTGATACTGGTTACATTGCTAATATTTGCAACTTCGAAGCAGGGACTACGGATTAAGACAACGGCAAAGGGCGAGGTGGCGATCTGGCGTGGGAAATGGTTCCAAAGTCGATGTGATCGCGATCGACGCTACCTCTACATCTACCTTGGGATTAGTTTTAGACCTAAATAATTGTTATTTGGTGCCTGCGTTGAGCATGAACATTATATCTGGATCTTGTTTGATGCGAGCGGTTATTCATTTAATCGAGAATAATGGTTGTTCTATTTATATGAGTAATATCTTTTATGGTCATGCACCCTTGAGGTGGTCTATTTCTATGAATCTCGATAGTAGTGATACACATATTCATAATGTTGAAACCAAAAGATGCGAGTTGATAATGATAGTGCAACTTATTTGTGCTTGCCGTTTAGGTCATATCGGTATAAAGCGCATGAAGAAACTCCATCTTGATGGACTTTTGGAGTCACTTGATTATGAATCACTTGGCACTTGCGAACCGTGCCTCATGGGCAAGATGACTAGAACACCGTTCTCGGTACTATGGAGAGAGACAGATTTGTTGGAAATCATACATCTGGATGTATGTGGTCCGATGAATGTTGAGGCTCGTGGCGGATATCGTTATTTTCTCACCTTCACGATGACTTAGCGGATATGGGTATATCTACTTAATGAAACATAAGTCGAAACGTTTGAAAAGTTCAAAGAATTTGAGTGAAGTTGAAAATCATCGTAACAAGAAAATTAAGTTTCTACGATCGATCGTGGAGGTGAATATTTGAGTTCTGAGTTTGGTCTACATTTGAAACAATGCGGAATAGTTTGCAACTCCGCATACCGGAACACCACGCGTAATGGTGTGTCGAGCGTCATGTCGTACTTTCTAGATATGTGCGATCTATGATGTCTCTTCGATTACCGCTATCGTTTTGGGGTTATGCTCTAGAGGCGGCCGCATTCACCTGAATAGAACACCGTCGAAATCCGTTGAGCGACACCTTATGAACTATGGTTTGGCAAGAAACCAAAGTTGTCGTTTCTTAAAGTTTGGGGATGCGATGCTTATGTGAAAAGCTTCAACCTGATAAGCTCGAACCCAAATCGGAATGTGTCTTCATAGGATACCCAAAGACAGTTGGGTACACCTTCTATCACAGATCCGAAGGCAAGACATTCGTTGCTAAGAATGGATCCTTTCTAGAAAGGAGTTTCTCTCGAAAGAAGTGAGTGGGAGAAAGTGGAACTTGATGAGGTAATAGTACCTTCTCCCTTACTTGAAAGTAGTTAAATCACGAAACGGTTTACGAGACCTCTACACCAAGTAGTGAGGAAGTTGATGATGTTGATCATGAAACTTCAGATCAAGTTACTCAGAACCTCGTAGATCAACGAGTAAGATCCGCACAGTGATACGGTAATCCTATTCGGAAGTCATGCTACTAGATCATGATGAACCTCCGAACTATGAAGAAGCGATGGTGAGCCAGATTCCATAAAATGGCTTGAGGCCATGAAATGAGATGGGATCCATGTATGAAAACAAAGTTGGACTTTGGTTGACTTGCCGAGGTAGGCAAGCAATAGAAAACAAGTGGATCTTCAAGAAGAAGAGCGACGGTAATATTCATCTATAAAGCTCGACTTATGCAAAGGTTTCGACAAGTTCAAGAGATTGACTCGATGAGACCTTCTCACCCGTAGCGATGCTTAAGTCCGTCCGAATCATGTTAGCGATTGCGCATTTTATGATTATGAAATTTGGCAAATGGATGTAAAGACTGCATTCTGAATGGATTTACGGAAGAAGAGTTGTATATGATGCAACGAGAGGTTTTATCGATCCAAAGGGAGCTAACAAAGTGTGCAAGCTCCGCGATCCATCTATGGACTGGTGCAAGCATCTCGGAGTTGGAATAAGCGCTTTGATAGTGTGATCAAAGCATTTGGGTTTATCTGAGACTTTTGGAGAAGCTGTATTTACAAGAAAGTGAGTGGGAGCTCTGTAGCATTTACGATATTATATGTGGATGACATATTGCTGATCGGAAATGATATAGAATTCTGGATAGCATAAAGGGATACTTGAATAAGAGTTTTTCAATGAAAGACCTCGGTGAAGGTGCTTACATATTGGGCATTAAGATCTATAGAGATAGATCAAGGCGCAATTGGACTTTCACAAAGCACATACCTTGACAAAGTTTTGAAGAAGTTCAAAATGGATCAAGCAAAGAAAGGGTTCTTGCGTGTTACAAGGTGTGAAGTTGAGTCGGACTCAATGCCCGACCACTGCAGAAGATAGAGAAAATGAAAGATGTTCCTATGCTTCACCATAGGCTCTATCATGTATGCAATCTTGTGTACGGACCTGATGTGTGCCTTGCTATAAGCCTAGCGAGAAGGTACCAAAGTAATCGAGTGGATCCTTGGACAGTGTCAAGAACATCTGAAATACGAAAAGGACTAAGGATATGTTTCGTATATGGAGGTGACAAAGAGCTCATTGGCAGTTACGTTGATGCAAGCTTTGACACGATCAGACGATTCTAAATCGAGACGGATCGTATTTACACTAAATGGGAGGCTGTCGGTTGGTGCAGTTCTAAACAAAGCGTCGTGGCGGGATCTACATGTGAAGCGGAATACATAGCAACCGAAGCAGCTAATGAAGGAGTCGGATGAAGGAGTTCATATCCGATCTAGGTGTCATACCTAGTGCATCGGGTCAATGAAAATCTTACGTGACAATCTTGGAGCAATTGCCTTAGCAAAGGAATCCAGATTTCACAAGAGGACCAAGCACATCAAGAGGCGCTTCAATTCCATCCGGACTTAGTCGGACGGGAGACATAGAGATTTGCAAGATACATACGGATCTGAATGTTGCGAACCGTTGACTAAGCCTCTTCCACGAGCAAAACATGATCGCACCAAGACTCCATGGGTGTTAGAATCATTACTATGTAATCTAGATTATTGACTCTAGTGCAAGTGGGAGGCTGAAGGAAATATGCCCTAGAGGCAATAATAAAGTTATTATTTATTTCCTTATTTCATGATAAATGTTTATCATTCATGCTAGAATTGTATTAACGGAAACATGATACATGTGTGAATGCATAGACAAAACAACATGTCACTAGTATGCCTCTACTTGACTAGCTTGTTAATCAAAGATGGTTATGTTTCACCATGAACAAGGAGTTGTTATTTGATTAATGAGGTCACATCATTAGTAGAATGATCGATTGACATGACCCATTCCTTAGCTTAGCACCGATCGTTTAGTATGTTGCTCTGCTTTTATCCATGACATATACATGTTCTGTAACTATGAGATTATGCAACTCCGTTTGCGGAGGAACACTTTGGGTGCTACCAAGCGTCCTAGCATTGGGTGATTATAAAGGAGTACTACGGTGTCTCCAAAGGCAGATGTTGGGTTGGCGTATTGAGATTAGGTTTTGTCACTCCGATTGTCGGAGAGGTATCTCTGGCCCTCTCGGTAATGCACATCACTGAAGCCTTGCAAGAACTACAACTAATGAGTTAGTTGTGAGATGATGTATTACGACGAGTAAAGAGACTTGCGTGAGATTGAACTAGGTATTGGATACGAAGCGATCGAATCTCGGGTAAGTAACATACCGATGACAAAGGAACAGCGTATGTTGTTATGCGGTCGACCGACAAAGATCTTCAGTAGAATATGTAGGAACCAATATGGGCATCCAGGTCCGCTGTTGGTTATTGACCGTGAATAGTTCTAGGTCATGTCTACATTGTTCTCGAACCGTAAGTCCCCCAAGGTTTGATGGCGGTTATTTGAGTTTATGTATTTTGATGTGAAGAAGTTGGTCCGGATGTGATCACGGACATGACGAGGTCTCGGAATGGTCGAACAAAAGATTGATATATTGGAAGCCTATGTTTGGAGTTGGAATGGTTCGGGGAGCGGAATTCTGGATCGGGGGTTCGGAACCCCGGGAGGTAAATGGGGATGGGCCTTAGTGGAAGGAAAGGCCAGCCCGGTGGGGCGCCTCCCCTTCCCTAGTCCTACTAGGACTAGGAGGGCGCCCCTCTCTTTCCCCTCAGGAATCCTAGTCCACTAGGATTGGGAATCCTACTCCGAGGAGGACTCCCGGCGCCTCCCTTGGCCCGGCCCCCCCTGCTCCTTTATATCCGGGCGGGGGCACCATGGAACACCAAAGTTGATCGTGAGATCGTTCCTTAGCCGTGTCGGTGCCCCCCCCTATTCCACCTCGGTTATCCGGATGAAGCTTAAGCCTGTCAGTGAAACATCAAGATCGTCCTGCCGTCGTCTTTGCTCTCCCTCAACACTCGGCTGGATCGGTCTGAGGGGTCTCGGCTGTCGTGTGTCAAGAACTTCAGGCGTGAATGCGGCCGGGATCGGTCGGATGCGAGGAAACGTCGACTACTTCCCTCGTTGTGATCGCTTGCCGGGTCAAGGGGTATGTGACAACACTCTCCCCCTCGTTGCTATACATCACCATGATCTTGCGTTGCGTGGAAAATTTTGAAATTACTTGTTCCCCAACCGTGGCGGGTAGCTTGGACCAAAACCTGCGGGTGGCAAGTGAAGATGACTAGAAGGCCATCGTGGCGTCGGTGGCGCCCTCTTTCGTTTCTTGCCTTTGTTTGGGCGGGGGGGCACTAAATGCCCTTGTCCCCCTGCCGTCGAGTTAGCTAGAGGACCTTTGAAAGCGGTTGTACCAACCCCTGTTTTACTTTTTACCCCTCTCTCGTTGCCACTGTTGGTGACCCCTTTAGACTATAAAAAGGAGGCCCATGCCGGGGGGGGTTATCCCGAAACTCAACACCCGCCTCGAGCAAACGAATAGAAACACAAACAGGTGGGTTTTATTCTCGGAGGCTCCAGCTTGTAAAATCCCTGCTTAGCCTCGTCGCTCTTTTGCCCTCCGGCTCCTTGGGGACAAAGGGCCTGCCCCATAGGTGGTTTCCCGACATCTTTGGGCCCCGAGGAGGGCGTCAGGTTGTGAACCTGATCCCGTCTGCTGCGCTACATCAACTTCTTCATCGACATGCCAAAGGGAAGGGTGGTGGCCCCTTGCTTGATCCCCTCCCGAAAGGGGCGGTGGGGTGGCAGCCCGGGGGGGCGGACGGGACTCACATCGTCACGGGGTCCAAAGACAAGGCCCGCAAGCCCTTCGGCGCTACCGCACCCCTCCCGGGAGGTGCGGGATCGACAACGTGATGCTCCTAACCCTTCGCATTGGAGCAAGGCCAAGGGGTCGCGGGGCGCTCAAGGCCACATGCCCCAACACGTTAGCCAGCGGTCTGATCGCTGGGCGAGATGTTGCTCCTTCTAACACTTTTAGAAGTTTGAGCATATCTACGCTCCTCGTGTCGTTCGCCGCCACGCCCAAGACTCGGAGAAGCGGCGAGCCCAGCTGCTTCTGATTACCCTCGGCGCGAGACAAGATCGACAAGCGGAGGCCACCATTCGAGCCTCTCGACTTTGCCAGCGGCGACAAGCCCGCAACCGAGCACATGAAGCCCGGCAAGGCGTCCAGCGCAAGCCGGCGCCGACAAGACCGCGAGGGTGCCACCACCGTGCACTCCCGCCCGAAGGCCATCGCCGACTCGTCGGGCCAACCTCGACACCGACTCCTTGCATCGTCGGACCCGAGCTCGCCGCGATCAACGCCAAGTTCTCCAAACGGCGGCATGAAAACGCTTGCACTCGCATTGGCGTCAAAGAAGCGGCATCGGTCGGACCAGCGGCTGGGCCTTGTTGATATGCATGCGCCCGAAGAACGAGCGACTTGCGTCTGTGATAGGTTGCCCTGCGTTCACCCGTGAGCTCGGCGAGTCGATGGCGATACCAGAACTTCAAGCAGATGTACCGAAATGCGATGGCGAGGATACATCCATCGGAGTTCCTCGGCGTCTACACCATCGGTGCGAGCTGCGAAGGCGACGAAGATCCTCGCCAACTATTTCCGCTGGTGCTCAAGCCCAACATCAGATCTTGGCTCATGCACTTGCGGACAACTCCATCTCTTCGTGGCGGACTGTGCCATCGGTTTGTCGGCACCTTCACGTGACCACAAACCCGTGGTCGGAGAAGCGATCTTCATCGCTCGCCCGAAGAAGAGAACCCTCGCAAGTACATCGAAGATTCAGCTAGGTGCGCGCAACATCCCGACGTCCACCCTGCGCGGTTATCGGCGCGTTCCATCGAACGTCGTAACCGCGAGATGAGAGGAGATGGCGATGTGCAAGATCGGGGATGTCGGCGAGCTATATGCTCGGCCGACAAGTGTGCGCGCTGAAGGGAGAAACTCCGGAGAAACGCGAGGAAGCGAAGGATCGGCAGTGAGGGCGCCCCTCGGCAAGAAGAACGGGCGGAATAACGAAGAGAAAGCTAAGGATGTGCTAGTCCTCGAGCAGTCCGGCAGCGGAGGTGGCGCCAGAAGTCAAAAGCTGGTGACTCGGCGAGGCTGTGGTGGCCGCCGACAAGCAGGGCGCTCCGGCAGCGATCTTGCAAGATCCACCGCACCAAGGGCCATGACCTCCGAGGCCTGCAAGAAGGTTGAGCAGCTTGTTGAGCTCTGAAAGCTGAATCTGGCGCCGTGACAAGGAGAAGGCCAGGGAAGGTGGCGGAGGATCCGGCGAAGCGTCCGCCGGGGAGGCGCGCGGCAAGAGCCAGCGGCAGAGCGAGCCTCCCAGCGGCGCGACAAGGATGAGGATGAGGGCGAAGGCGATGAGATGGATGAGGATGAGACCGAGCGAGCAGGAGTTTGAGAAGCGCGAGGTTTTGTGCATTGGCGGTGGTGCTTCTCGCACACTCGCACCGCCAACTCAAGCAGTGGGTGCGGGAAGTGAGCTAGCAGAACCGTCCGTTGAGTCGCGCAAGCCCTGAAGTGGTCAACCGCCCATCGTCTTTGGCGTTGAGGATCACCACGATCGCATAACTGCGGTCGGGTGCTTGCCGATGTTGGTTTCGCCAACAATCCGCAACCTCAAGGTCACGAAGATGCTGGTTGTGGCGGGGCGGCCTGAATCTGATCTCTTCTGCGGTGCTCAAAAGCTCCGG
The DNA here is from genome assembly GCA_021437245.1 of Aegilops speltoides. Classification (NCBI taxonomy): domain Eukaryota; kingdom Viridiplantae; phylum Streptophyta; class Magnoliopsida; order Poales; family Poaceae; genus Aegilops; species Aegilops speltoides. The sequence goes on from JAHHZJ010010473.1 coordinate 12,234, forward strand.
ATCCCGGCAATGAACTCGAAGAGCTGGTACCTTTCAAGGAATAAATCCGGGAAGGAGCAAGCGAAGGGAAGATTACCTGCCGTGACATTTGGCGCGAGCTAAACTTCGGGACGAGAGAGTCACGTTTGGCGTTGCTGATTTCCCATTGCCCTACAATGGGATACTCGGCCGATCGGCGCTTGCCAAGTTCATGGCAGCCTCTCCTCGCCTACAATGTGCTCAAGATGCTGGTCCGATAAGTGTTATTTCTGTCCATGGCGACAAGAAAGATGCACTTATCTGTCCGACAAGATCTACGGAAGCAGCGGACCGCAGCGAGCATAAACCACTTGCGGCTGAAGCTCCGGGGAAGAAGAAGACCAAGTCCGGCAAGAGTAGCTCGATGCCCTCCGGCAAGCGCACCTCTTGGTGCTGTGCTACCATCGAGGGCGCCCATCGAGCTCCACCGGCAAGTGCAAGAAGACAAAGACAGCTTCACGGAGACTAAGAAAGTGGCGCCAAGGAGGGCGGCCTGGTGGTACCTTCACCATCGTGCCATGCTTGACCCTAAATAGGAAGCGCTCGTTGCTTTCTGCGGCGAATGTCGATGTGTTTGCATGGCAACCATCGACATCCCGGTGTTCCCGGAAAGTAATTGAGCACCACCTTGCCGTCGCCCTCACGCACGGCCCGTCAGCAAGAGTCGGAAACAAGCGGTGGAGCGTCAAGAGTTCATTGCGGAGGAGATCAAGAAGTTGGAAGCAGCGGGCCTTGTCGAGTACTCCATCCAGCGTGGTTAGCCAATCCGATGAGTCGTGCGCAAAAAGCGGGAAGTGGAGGCTTTGTATTGACTTCACGATGTTAATAAAGCTTGTCCCAAGGATCCATTTCCTTGCGGCGCATTGACCAGATTATCGACTCCACGGCGGGATGTGATCCTTTCATTCCTTGATGCATACTCGGATATCATCGGATCTTCATGGCGAAGAGGATGAAGAAAACCGCATTCATTACTCCATGTAGCCGTCTTTGCTTTATCGGATGCCTTTCGGACTAAGAATGCTGGTTCAACATTGCAAAGTAGTCGTCATGCTTTTGAGCCACGCACGAAATGTAGAGGCATATATGGATGACATAGTGGTCAAAAGCGAGACGAGCAACTTTGATCCAAGATTTGGGCGAGACTTTTGCAAATCTGCAAGATCAATCTCAAGTTGAACCCGAGAAGTGCGTATTTGGAGTTCCTTCGGCAAGCTTCTCGGGTTCTTTGTGTCGAGAGGGATTGAAGCCAATCCCGACAAGATCAAGGCCATTGAGCAGATCGAAGCACCGAGCGCGTCAAGGATGTGCGAAGGCTTGCGGCTGTGTTGGTGCTCTCGATGAGGTTCATCTCAAAGTCTGCTGGCGCCCTACCATTTTCAAAATTTTGAAAAAGGCAGGTCAATGAAATGGACCCGGAAGTGGAGGCTGTGTTATAGGACTTGAAGAGGTACCTATCCTCCACTCTAATACTTATCGCACCTAAGCCACAAGAAAAGTTGCTGCTATATTTAGCGGCAACCAATCAAAGTGGTTAGTGCTGCGTTAGTAGCGGAGAGGCGGATGATGAGCCAGGCAACCACGGCAAGCGAATCCGGTGACAAGCGAGGGCTTCCCGACAAGCTCTGGTCCCGACAAGGATGGATCTGCATGCGGAAGAAAAACAAAAGAAGATGGTGCAGCGCCCGTTTATTTTGTCGGTTCCCTTCTGCGGGGCTAGATCAAGGTACTCGGGGTCGAGCTGCTTTTGGCCTTCTCATGGCCTCGAGAAGCTACGCCATTACTTTCAAGCACATGAGATCACAGTTGTCACTCGCTT
>JAHHZJ010010474.1:0-12229 GCA_021437245.1 Aegilops speltoides
TGTGGATGCTCAATGTTGATGTAGATCATTTGGAGCAATCCTTTGGAGTGAGTTGCACTTTCAACTTACCTAATGGGTTAGTCCCAAGGAACAAACAAGAATATCCATAGACATAGAGTGAGCACACAAAGATATGTCCATGAAACATTAGGTTACCTTGTCCCTTGCCTTACCAACATGAGGGTTTGTGACTCCTTGAACTAGTGCAAGATGTGGAGGTTGATTGCACTTGTTCTTGCCATAATGATTGAGTGAAGAATGTTGGGAGTCACCCTCAAGAACTCTCTAGTTCTTCTTCTTGGGATCCACATCATCTTGATGGGAATCCTTGGAGTTAAGTTGTACTTGATGAAGTAGAACTTGGCGTAGTCTTAGGAACCCACTTACGAGGCCTTGGGTGCTTCTTCAAATGCATCAATCCTTCTTGAAGCTTGTCCTTGCCTTTGTTCTTTGGTCTTGTGGTGGAAGATCATCTTGTGCTTGTGTTCCCTTGAAGGAAGTAGGATCATACTTCTCTTGTTGAGGAACAAACTTTGGGGGTTTGATCTTCTTCCTCAACTCCATTGGCATTGAACTTTCGTTCAAAACCAACACCTTGATTCTTCGGTGCCTTCCTTGCTTGCGTACAATTTCCTCGAATTGCTTACTCCGGCAAGGCTCTTGTAAACCCTTTCTCTATAATTCCCTTCAATAAGCTATTTTCTTGCTCAAGTGTAACTTGGCTAAAGAATCATTAGTGGAATCAAGAGAACTACTAGAAGCAACAATATTGGATTTGACATTATTATTGTTACTACTAGAGAAGTATCTTTCTTGTACTTGTTACTAGACTTGACTTGAGGCATGTAAGTAGATGAGTAAACACTTGGCAATGTAAGAAAACTTTTCTTGGAGATCATCATTGATTGCTTTTAAGAACTCATGCTCTTGCTCAAGATTGACTTTTCAATAACTTCTCAGGCCCTTAAAGTTCTCGATGATCTTGAAGATAGTTTCATGAGCCAACTTAAGAGTGTTTAGTTCTTTAGTTAGAAGCTCAATCTTCTCCTTATCATTGTCATTCGTTTTATCTTGATTAGCATGATTAATTGCGTTTCATCATAGTATTCATCACTAGAGTTGTCAACAAGTAAATCATCATCCACAAGCAAGTCATCTTCATCACTATGAAATCAACATACTGGGATGTGTTACCTTTGGACCTTTGGCCTGAAGCATCTTCAATTCCTTCATTTGGTGAATCAAATATGTCGTAGGAGTTGGTTGACAATGCTAGACCGGCAACACCTTCATCTTGAGTATTTGGTCGGGTGATAGCTTCTCTCGGGTGATTGCCGGTCGGGCGGATACCCATTCACCAACATGGCTTGATGTCTTCTTTTGTGTAGCTCCTTGATGCTTGTTTCCTTTTCAATCCTTGCTTCTCCGTGAGGTCTTCTTCTAACATCATCTCTCCTCCTCTCTCTTGGTGGTGATTCTTCTCTTTTGCTTCTTCTTTTGGAGAATCTTCTCTTCTTTTTGGGTCGTACACTCATTGGAATAGTGGGTCTCCCAATGTGTCCTCTCGACTGAAGATCTTTTGTCATTGTAAGACCTTGACTTGGAGCTTCTTTCTTTGCTTCTACTCTTGTAGAATTTGTTGAAGTTTTCACCTTAAGCTCAATTCTTCATTGAAGGTTTGTTTCTCACTTGATGATGTGGGGGCTTCACTTGAGGCTTTTGCACCACTTGACTTGTTGTGAAGTTCCTCCTTATCCTTGAGTGACATCTCATGAGCAACAATTCTTCAATGACTTCCGTTGGCTTGAGATCTTTGTAGTTTGGCATCATTTGGATCAATGTGCACATAGTATCTTTTCCATCCAATGCTCTTAGGATCTTCTTGATGATGAATTTGTCGGTCATCTCTTCACTCCCTAAGCCGGCAATCTCATTTGTGATAAAACAAGCCTAAGTACATTTCAGGACACCTTACCATCCTTCATTTGAACTTGTCAAGCTGACTTTGGAGCACATCAACTTGGATTCCTTAGGTTCATTCATGCATATCAATCAAAGTATCCCAAATTTCCTTTCATTCTCAAGGCGGCTGATTTTGTTGAATTCTTGAGGGCCAATCCGTTGAAGATGAATCACAAGCTTGGCGTTGTATTGCACATCTTCAATTCTTCCGCATTAGCTTCCGGTTGGTTCTCTCCCATCAAAAATTCACCTTGCAAGCCAATACAAATAATTGCCCACAGGGGGTTATGTCCAGAAATGCATTTTCATCTTATGCTTCCAACTAGCAAAATTAGTACCATCAAAGTAAGGACCTCTCGGTGATAATTTCCTCGCTAGGCGCCATACTCTCCTAGGTTGTGAAACCAAGGCTATGACCACCAAAGCTATGGAAATCAAAGCAAATGGAGACCAAGCTATGATACCACTTTAGGACCTTGAAGTATGTCTAGAGGTGATTAACTACTTGACCAATTAAAAACTTAACCTTTTCCCAATTTTAGAGTTTGGCAGATTTTAGGACAAGTCAAGCAATCATCACACAATTCAAGCATGCAAAGAGTATATGGGCATCGGAAATTAAAGCATGCAACTTGCAAGAAAGTAAAGGAAGGGTTTGGAGGATTCAAGCGCAATTGGAACACGGATGTTTTTGGCGTGGTTAGATGGGTGGTGCTATCGTACATCACGTTGATGGAGACTTCAACCCATGAAGGAGTAGATGCTGCAGCGAGTCCACGGAGGCTCCACCCACGAAGGGTCCTGAAGAAGCAACCTTGTCTATCCCACCATGGCCGTCGCCCACGAAGAACTTGCCTCACTAGCGGTAGATCTTCACAAAGTAGGCGATCTCCTTGCCCTTACAAACTCCTTGGTTCAACTCCACAATCTTGTGGGAGGCTCCCAAGTGACACCTAGCCAATCTAGGAGACACCACTCTCCAGAAGTAACAAATGGTGCATTGATGATGAACTCCTTGCTCTTGTGCTTCAAATGATAGTCTCCAACACTCAACTCTCTCTCATAGGATTTGGATCGGTGGAAAGAAGATTTGAGTGGAAAGCAACAGGGAAGGCTAGAGATCAAGATTCATATGGTAGGAATGGAATATCTTGGCCTCAACACATGAGTAGGTGGTTCTCTCTCAGAAATGGTAAGTTGGAAGTGTAGGTTTAGTCTATGGCTCTCTCCAGGAATGAGGAGGAGGTGGAGGGTATTTATAGCCTCCACACAAAATCTAACCGTTACACAATTTACCAAACTCGGTGGGACCGATTCAAGCGAGACTCGGTCGGACCTATTTAGAAAACCTAGTGACCGTTAGGATTTTGGTTGGTGACATGCCTTTCGATGGACCGATTCGGTTAGGGTTAGGCATACGTAATAATCTGGTAAGACCGATTACACAAACTGAGTGAGACCGATTTTGGTAATAAGCTTTCCGAAGAGTTGGTCGGAGTAAACTGGTGGGACCGATTTGCTCTTTCGGTGAGACGAAATGTTACAAAAGGAAGCAGAGAATTTACATTGCAATCTCGGTGGGACTGATCGCTCACTTGGTTAGACCTAAAGCGTTACGAAGGAAGCAGAGAGATTACAATCCCATCTCGGTGAGACCGAGATCCCTATCAGTGAACCGATTTGCTTAGGGTTTGTGGCGATGGCTATGACTTTGAAATTGGTGCTGGATAGGAAGAATCGATGTGACGATTTTGGCTTTAGGTTTAGGTCATTTGTGGATGTGAAAGTAGTTGAGGGTTTTGGAGCATATCACTAAGCACTTGAAGCAAGAGTCTCATTAAGCAACACCTCATCCCTCCTTGATAGTATTGGATTTTCCTATAGACTCAATGTGATCTTGGATCACTAAAAATAAAATGAAAGTCTTGAGCTTTTGAGCTTGAGCCAATCCTTTTTCCTTAGTATTTTGGGATCCACTTTCATCATCCATGCCATGCCATTCATTGAGCTTTCACGAAATCAAGGTTGGAATAGCGGTAGCGTGGCTGGCGGTTGGCCTTTGCCTAGTCTCTAGGTGGTGCCCTAAGCGCCCTAAGTAGCGACCTAGTGATAATATAGTTTTTACTCGAAGTGTATTTCTGATTATTATATGGGTGTTGATATTAGTTTAGGGCATATAAAAAAGTCGATTCCGTCTCGCCATTGAAATATAACCGGTTGGCATGTCGATTACAGTATGTGGCATGATTTCTTACTTAGGTAGGAAATTCCTTGCCCTTACTATCTAGACCTTTATTTATGCCCTAGGCGAGATTTGGCCATTGCCTAGCACCTAAGCGTGCCTAGCGCCTCCTAGGCTCTGCCTTTTCAATAGAGCCTGAAATAATAGTCTTGGAATAGCATTAGCTCAATGAGCTATATGTTGTTATGAATTACCAAAACCACCTAAGGATAGTTGCACTTTGGCATGAAATAATTGACATTTATGTTGTCTAAGCAAAGCGAATAGCGAGGACATAATTTCACATATATGATGGCTAATTAAGCAGGATAGCATGACACAATTTCACATGTATGATGGCTAACTAAACATGATAGAATGACATACTTCTAAATATGATGACTATGTAAACAAGATGACATGAAATAACTATCTCGATGTGTCTATTAAAGTGGTTGGCATGCCATAAATCACAAACATGGCGTCGATGGAAACATGATGGCATGATATAATTCACGGATAGAATGACATAATTTAAAATATGATGACTATGTAAACATGATGAGATGATATAACTATATTATGTCTTTAGAAAATGGGTTAGCATGCCATAATTGGATACATCTTCTATGTAAACATCATGGCATGTCATAATTCAAATATATTATTTACATACTAAGGAAGTGAAAGCGGAAATGATCATATATGATGTGTCAACTAAGGAGATGACATTCAATATTGTGTATATGATGTAAAAACTAAGCATTGCAATACAACATATGCATTATATGAGTAATATAACCACCAAGTTTGAGCATACACCTCGGGGGTAATAGGGCTGGTCATACGCCTCTGAATACTCCTCTGAAGAGCTATCTGTAACCAGCAAGATATCTGCTTGACAGGTAGCATTATCTCTGAAGACCTTGTTTTCCTCGATTTCTCCATCACAAATTCAAATTGCTGATGCACAAGAAGCGATTGAATATACAAACATTGTCGACAAAGCAATGAGAAATACAAAAAGGATGACATGATATAATTCACATATGGCGCTTGCCTAAACAACATGGCATTGCATAATTCACATACATAATGCCTTGCAACAAGATAACATTGCATAATTCACATATATAATGTCTTGCAACAAGATGGCATTGCATAATTCACTTATATGTAATTAGACACTAAATAGGTGGCATTCACACAAAGCATGTCTAAACTAAGCAAATGACATAGCAATGCAAGATACCATCGCACGATGAGCAACATAAACCTGCCAAAGTTAGGTATGCACCTCGGGGAAATATTTGGTCATCGTCTCTGAATCCTCCTCACGAGGAGCTATCGGTAACGACAAGACATGCGCCCGTCGAGATAGCATTATCGCTCTAAAGACCTTGTTTCCTCCAGATTTCCATGACCGTGCCGAATGGCTGATTACTGGGAAGAGTAATTGAATGTACTAAAATTGTTGACAAATTTAACACGTAATAAAACAATGATGGCATGATATAATTCATATAAGATGGTGGCTAACGGTGGCATTGCAAAAATTCACATATATGGTGCTGGCTAAACAAGGTGGCATTGCATGATTCACATATCGATAAAGAAACTAAGCAGATGGCATTGACACAAAGCATGTCTAAACTAAGCGGATGACATCTTTAATGTATAGAGTAAGCAATGCAAGGCACCATATGCATGATATTACCAACATCAGCATGCCAAGTCGGAGGCGAAGACCTCATGGGGTAAATAGGGTGGTCTTCTCATACGAATCCCCTCGGAATAGTTATCTTCCTCTTGATTACGATCCAAAATGGGTGGAGGGGCTGCCTTTGCGCCCACCATGGAGCAGCGTTGCATGAAATTTTATTGCCATGCAAGGCCGTCTCTTTTGCTCTATGATCGGTTCCATTGTGTACAATAAGCGGCATGCATAGGAATAAAACATAGTGAGATTATGTAAGGTGCATGCACAAATCCAGTGATGGTAGCAAGCGTGGATAGACCCAAAACCAATGATAGTAGGAGATAATAGCTTTAGTTAAAAATACGGATAATGGCTCCTTTAATGTTTGTTTGCACCCAACATGAAACTCATAGTGAACCTTTGGAGATTAACGGATGGTAGACAAATAATTGATTGCTGCCCCAATATGTACCCCACAACCATTTAAAAACTCAAGTTTGACATTAGTTTGGACTGACTCGAGTCTAATAGGTGAACACGCGATAATGTAGCATGTCATCATATTAGCGGCGCATAAGTAGCGGAACCGAAAGAGTCGACCTCTCTTGCGGACCCGTGTAGTCCTCAAGGTCATCTGAGTTGATGATGGTAATGGGTTGTTGTGGCTTCGGTGGTAGGGAAGAAGATCGGTAATGAAGGCAGTCTGGAGAGTGAATCCTATGGTGAACCCTTCCGTCATTGGAAGCGGTTTGCTGGGTGGAACCTAGCCTTGAGGAAGCGGGACAGACCACACAGGTTTTCTTTGACACATATCACATGTGAAGTAATTGAGTAAGGCTTGTTTGAATTTGAGGATTCTAACAATGCGAGGGATAGGAAATAGACAGAATAGGATAGGAATGCGCGTGCAAAGCGGAGAATTTAAAAACACATGATTTGCCAATCTGGGTGTTTGATTCACAACAATTGGAAGATCACGGAGATGCAAAAAGCATGGTGAGATTAAGTCAAACCACAAGAAAATGTCGGTTATAATGCTATTATGCTACTATCTCTTAGTCTTGTGCTTGATGAATAGGAATATGAAAAGGAGGAGAAGTGGAAATTAGAATTCCTATGGTTTTTCTTTCAAGGAGACACTAAAGGAACAAATCCTCTGATTTTCCTTTGGTCCATTCCTTTGCACCAAATTCATGAAAAGTAGTACCATAGGCTTTCCAATTCCTATGTTTTCATTCAATTTTCCTTTCAAGCTTGGCGATTCTAGTAGGCGGGCTTGAGCAAGGAAAATCCTACACTAAAAATGTTTTGTGCTACTTCTATTACTTTGGACCCGAGGCCACTACCATACTATCTCAACTCCCGGGCCCATCGACAAATGCACAGCTCAAGCAGCGAGAGATAAATAATGATGGCGTTCAAGAGAGTGTCAGCGGATAGCTAAGTTGCACAGTACCTCCTTGCTTGTCATATAGTGGGATAAAATAATTGTATTTCCGTTACTACGAGTGCTCGATGGACAATATATATAACATGTAGAGTAAAAAGATGAACAAGTGTACAACCTCTTTGGCGAAGCCATGTCGATCTCAGCGTGATTGGGTTGGCGGTGAGGATGCTCCGGCTGACAGGCATCGGAGGAGGAAGAAGATCTTAGGTGTCTGGAGATGGAGCTCGAGTGCTCTTTCCATTGTGATGGAGGTTTAAGTCATTGGAGCAGCTCCGTTGAGTTGTCTGACCTTGAGCTGAAGCGGGATGTCGGTGTACTAAGGTAGGGTACCTCGGTACCCCAACATGCAGGCCCAGCTCCCCACGACTAGATCCATCAAATGCTGCAGGAGACCATCTCCGCTCCACCCAAGCCATTCAAGAACAAAGTATATAAGATGGAAGCTCAAGACCCGAAGAGGAGCTTGCCGGAAAGAATCATCAGGCTCAAGGCTACATCACTCCCTCACAGATCCCGGAGAGGAGCTCGTCAGGACTAGAGATCATATCACGGAAGACACGCCTCGGCGCCTTGGCGAGACCGAGGCGGCAAGTCCTGAGCCCGACAAGCTCCGGGCCCGGCAAGATCAAGGCCCGGCAAGGTACTTGCGGAGAGCTATCTCGTGCCCGCCTCCAGCTCATACGCGCGTCGCCTCCGGCCTTCTCGAGGCGTGGCGGATGGTTTATCTTTACATGAGAATCGGTGGCACTCCAGGTGGTAACCGCCGCCGTGGCGAAACGCAATGGCGGGAGCTTTTGGAGGCGGACGACAGGCATTAATGCTCTTGTCCCCTCATCAAAAGTAGGTAAAAGCTGCATTTGCCTGCTTGTTCCCTTGCTTGTTCCTACTACCTCTTTTCGTTTTACCCCTCTACCTCACGTTGACACTGTCGGTGACCCCTTGCCCTATAAAGGAGGCCCATGCTGCGTGGGGGGTTCCACTTGGCACTCTCGCGTGAAGGTTGAACCCACAACAACTCTAAGCGCTGGGATTACGGGTTTCCACCACTCCACCGTTTGCTGCGCATTCTTGAGCAAGATCTAATGCAACACAATGCAGCGGTAGGGTTTCTGCGACCATCATGGCGGCTGGTAAAAATCCGCGTGCATCGCCTCGATCGCTCTCCGCAGCCTCCGCCCCGTCCGAACACACAAAGGGCCCGGCATAGGTGCCGCGCACACATCGGCGCGACATCTCTGGCGCGCCCGGTAGAAGCGTCGAGTTAAGCGAACGATCCGGCGTTCGCGCGGCCTCTTCATCAACCTCTCGGCTTCGCCAGCAGCTTCGCCAACAAGCTGCGCCATGGCCCGAAGCGAGAGCCGGTCGCAGACCCATCTCCGTCTTCCCGCCCAGACCAACGAGGCGGAGACGCGGTGGAAGGGTGGACCGGCGGTGATCTTCATGGTGCCACGAATCGAGGGCAGGGCGGAGGACCACGCGCCGACTCGTGAGTCCCGTCCTCCGGCATATAAGCGGCCCAGTGCGCCATACCACGAAGCTGGTATCCGCCCGGTGAGGCAAACAGCGGGGGTTGCGGGATGCTCGGTTGTCCATGCATGAGTGAAGCGAAAAAGGTCGGCGAGTTACTGCTCCCCTAACAACTGTAGGGACGGTATCCGGCCCCTCGCCGCTTCGCTCCCGCTCCCCTCGGCCCGACAGCGCCTATCCACAGGCGTTACGATGTCGTCGAAAAGCAGCGCTTCTCGACTCTAAGTCCGGCAGGCGGCTCACAGTGCTCCATCGACAAGCGTACCTCCTCGGGCGCAATAAGCCGGTGAGGACAGCTTTGGTGTTACGTCGGCAAGCCGCCTCCCGGGCGCCCTTGCCGCCGCCATGGGCGCACCATTGAGCTCCACCAGCGGCGCAAAGAAAAAAGAAAAGCTAAGTTGCTCGAGCCGTCACGAGCACTCTTTAATTTCATACTTTTATATGTTATATCCCTCGTGCTCTCGTCCTTTGTCACGCGAAACACGTGCGGAGAGCACCGCTTGTGAATAGTGCACCCTTGCCCGCCGAACACGCTCAGCGAGTTAAGTGAACCGCGACCAACCGCTCTCGTTCGTTCGAGCTGCTCGACAAAGTTAAGTCGTCGCGGCGGACCGCGGCAAGGTTGCTTGCGAGCGACCACCGATAGCGAACTCTTGGCGTTCGCACTCAACAAGCGTGTTGAGCGGCAAGTTACCTAGCGTGGGGTGGGGAAGCACACAAAGAGGCGTGAGGCGGAGGGTATAACGTGGCGAGTCATGCCGTGAAATGTCGTCGTATATGAGAGACTTGGGCGAAGAGAAAGCCAGTAACGATTCGCGTGCTTGTTTGTTTCGAGTCCGCTCAACAAACACAAGTGTCTGCCTTTACCCATATCTTGCTTAGAACCCGCTCAGCCAAGTTAAGCGTCATAACTGGCCCGACAAGGTTGCTCTTGCGGGCGACACCACCAGCGGGCTGTCAGCTGACAAGCGTGTTCGCCGGCAAGCTCCCAGCGTGAAGTACAAACATCTGAAGGACAAAACCCGGCATCGTGCCTAGTCAAGATTTATATACATGCACCTACATATCCGTTGAGCAATTGCATATCTACCTCAGCTATTTTCACGACTAAAATTGCAGCAACAAGAAGGACCAAAAAGGCACTTCCCTTACAGGGCCCGTGGTCAAGAGTCGCCCGGGGCTTCTGATGCAAAGTTCTTCTTGGTGAGCCCGCCTCGTTGAGGGGCTTGAGCATCGATAAATCTCCGGCAAGCTAGTGTTCTTTGGGGCTGCAGTTGAGATAAGTTTTCATCCCCATCATGCATCCTCTCATGGGCCGGAGATCACGGGACGCGTCTTTGAGCGATCGTGTCTTGTAAAACCGTGCGTGGAGGAACGAGTCGTGACCCGATTCGTGCTTGGTTTGTTTCGAGTCCGCTCAACAAACCCAAGTGTGCGCTGCACCTCTATCACCTTCGAGCACTGCTCCGACAAGGTGAGCGTCATGGCGGCGAACAAGGTTGCTTGCGATGACACCACCGGTAGTGTCCGTGATGCAGCTAAGCGTGTTAAGCCCGGCAAGCTCATAGCGTGAACACACAAGGCACGAGTCAAGTAAAAGACTTCGGTCCGGCAAGCATTCCCTCTTTTCATTAAAAGCATCCAATTTAGTACAAGTCCATAGAGGATGAAAAACATGATGGAGAGGATTACAAGTTCTTAAATGCAGCTAAATGCCGAGGGCTTACAATTTGAAAAGATAAGGTGCCGTGATCCCTCTCTGTTCTCTGTTCGGGAGTTGGGAGGTAGGTCAAGGCGAGGAGGTTTTGGCGGAGGAAGAAGAAGCAATGAAAGCAATGAAGGAACGCGCTGCTTCCTCTGTTTTTATAGGGAAGTGGGGAGGCGTCGCTCTCCTCATTAAAGCGTGACCGTCCTATCCTGACCGCCCGCAATCGGCAGCGTCTTCTTTGCAGGGCGGCAAGTAGTGGATTGACCTGGCCCGTGGGCTTCAGCGATGCCTTTGTCTTGGGCTGGCCCAACAGCGCGCTCGGCACCGTGTATGGCCCGAGCCGGGGCTCTGTCGGTGTACTAAGGTAGGGTACCTCGGTACCCCAACGTACCGCAAGCATGACTCTGACTAGATCCATCAAATGCTTGCGGAGACCATCTCCGCTCCACCAAGCCATTCAAGAACAAAGTATATAAGATGGAAGCTCAAGACCCGGCAAGAGGCTTGCGGAAAATATTCAGGCTCAAGGCTACATCACTCTGGATCCCGGCGAGAGGCTCGTCGGGAGGACTAGAAGATCATATCACGAAGACACGCCTCGGCGCGCCTTGGCAGCGAGACCGAGGCGGCAAGTCCACGAGCAGACAAGCTCCGGGCGGCAAGATCAAGGCCCGGCAAGGTACTTGCGGGAGAATATCTCGTGCCCGCTCCGCTCATACCTTGCGCGTCGCCTCCGGCCTTCTCAGAGGCGCGTGGCGGATGGCTGTCTTTATGAGAATCTGGTGGCACTCCGCAGTGGTAAGCCGGCCGTGGCGAGACGCAATGGCGGGAGCTTTTAGGCGGCGGCGGGCATTAATGCTCTTGTCCCCTCTGTCAAAAGTAGGTAAAAGCACTTGTGGTACCTTTGTTCCGCTTTGTTCAACTACCACCTCTTTTCGTTTTTACCCTCTACCTCACGTTGACACTGTCGGTGACCCTTGCCCTATAAAGGAGGCCCATGCACAGCGTGGGGGGTTCCACGACTAGCCACTCGCGTGAAGGTTGAACCCACAGCAACTCTAGCGCTGGGATTGGCGGTTTCCACCACTCCACCGTTTGCTGCATTCTTGAGCAAGATCTAATGCAACACAATGCAGCGATAGGGTTTCTGCGACCATCGCGGCCCAGCTGGTAAAAATCCCGCGTGCATCGCCTCGTCGCTCTCCGCGCAGCCTCCGCCCCGTCTGCGAACACACAAAGGGGCCCGGCATAGGTGCCGCGCCACCCCGGCGCGACACGGACAAGAGAGACAACGAACAACGTTAACGGGGAATTCTAATAGCATCTCAATACATGGCGTAAAATACATAACCACAAAGTGCTAGATGTAAAATACATCATTTGCTCATCTCTGAACTTACATGAAACTGAACTTAACTATCAAAACTGAACTTAAGCGCCGAAGCTGAACTTAAGCGCCGAAACTGAATTTTCTGTCAAAACTGAATTTCTTGTCGGCTGAGCACACTAGCAAGGTGAGGCTACGTCGGTCGTGACTTTTTTCATCTGGCGGTCGATTTTGTAGCCATTGGATCTGAAATCAAGGGCGCAGTTCATCTTCAACCTCCACCCCACCAGGCCGCCACCACCGGCCGAACAGCGGCCCAGCGCCCTGCGGCCGTG
>JAHHZJ010010476.1:0-11436 GCA_021437245.1 Aegilops speltoides
TCTGTCGGTGTACTAAGGTAGGGGTACCTCGGTACCCCAACGTACCTGCAGGCGATTCAACTCCACGCTGGATCTACCATGTGCTTGCGGAGACCATTCCGCTCCATATCAAGCCATTCAAGAACAAAGTGTACGGACAAAAATCGAGACCCGGCAAGAGGAGCTTGCCGGGAAGGCATCGAGGCTTAAGATTACCTCACTCATGCAAGGCCACTGGCGAGAGAGCTCGCCGAGAGACTAGAAAGATTACATCGTAGAAGACACACCTCGGCGCTATCTGGCGTCCGGCGAGGCCAGGGGCGACAAATTCTGAGCCAGCAAGCTCCGGGTCCGGCAAGGTCAAGACCCGGCAAGGTACTTGCCGGAGAGCTCGCTGCGTGCCGCCTCCAGCTCATCATCGCCAGCGTCGCCTTTAGCCTTCTCGAGCGCGTGGCGGATGGCTGTCTGACATGGGGGTGCGGTGGCACTCCACGTGGTGGATCCATCGCCGTGGCGAGCGAGACGCAAGGCGGGAGCTTTTGGGGTGACGGCTGACGGCATCAATGCCCTTGTCCCCTCTGTCAAAAGTAGGTAGAATCCTTTGTTCAAGCCTTGTGCTGCCTTGTTCCGCTTGTTCCAACTACCACCTCTTTTACATTTTACCCCTTTCTCCTCGTTGACACTGTTGGTGACCCCTTTGCTCTATAAAGGAGGCCCATGCACTAGCGTGGGGGTTCGGATCCTGGCAACTCTCGTGCCTAAGGTTACTAGCTCGATTCACCCAACACAACACCACCATACGCTCGCATTCTGAGCAAGATCAAATACAACACAAAGCAGCAGTAGGGTTTCTGCGTCCATCGCGGCCCGAAGCTGGTAAAATCCGCCGCGTGCATCGCTCGATCGCTCTCTGTGCCTCCTCCGCCCTCGTACCGCACTCACGAAGGGCCCGGCCCCATAGGTGCTCGCGGCGGGCCTCCTCGCATCCGCCCGACACGGCTGGCCAACAAGGTCGATCCGGCCCAGCGCGAGCGGGCCTGGCACTGGATCGAAGCGTCGCCCAGCGGTATAGCTTCGCGGTTGTATTTTAGGGCGAAGTTCCTAGGAAGTGATTCATTGCTCATGACCTTTGCGGGAGAAAGAGTGCCCGCCGGACTATGGGCGTGAGGTTGCCAACCAAGCTTCTACCAGCCGGCTCCAACACACAGTGCGGAGGGAGGCAAGCGCAAGGCTGAGCGGATACTCCTCAGCGGAGGATGCCGAAGCATCCTCCACAGTGCGAGGTGGAGGCGCCATGAACCATAGGCGCATTGGACAGCTTTTCGTGGCGTACTTCTCCCTGAGGCGTTGAGCGCCTTTAGCGAGGGCAGCACCTCCGTGCTGCTCAAGATGGTTTGACGAGCAGCGGAGCGATCGTAAGGACATACGGGTAAGAGATTTTAATAGTTGTATATGCGGTAGCCCTGAGACTTAAACTAGTTAGAGCAACTAATTTAAGGATCATTTGATATCTGAGGATCTTCTAGAGAAGAATAGCCAATTGTCCTAGGAGCTACAAGAGTGCAAGGCCCAACTTGAGGCCGCACTTACTGCCTGAGGAGGAAACAGAGACCCCTCCTGGTAACACATTATTTCAAAAGATAAGTGGTGTCTGGCGTGTTGTAAGTCGACAATGATATTGCGAAGTTGTGGGAATGGATCCGGACAAGCAACAACTACGCGTCGGTTGAAGGCTGGCGAGAGGTCTTGACGAAGGTGCAGCAGGAAAGGAACAAGCTCCAGGATGCCGCCCAGCTTGGAGAGGAGCTGAAAGGTGTTCGGGCGAGCTATGCAGCTCCGTGAAGGAGAATCGAGGCTTCGTCGTGGCATCTGATGAAGTGCTTGAGCGAACTCCTTTGAAAAGAAGAGTTTGGCGAGAAGTCAATTGAGAAATATATCGTAGGTGTGCTCACAGTGCGCCTGCAGAGGAGATGCCCGTATCAGCGGGTGATCAACTTCGAGCTGGTGCAACTACTCGAGCGAGTTCGGCGGGCGATGGCGGCGTCGTCGAGCTTTATGGCGTCCCTCTCCCTACGAGGGCCTTGGAGAGCTTGCGAGAAGCTTGGGGCGGCGGCCTTCCGTTTATGGAAGATATCGGCTGCGCCGAGTGCCGGGAGGCTGGGCCATGGTGAAGCGCGCAGTACAAGCGGATCCCAAGCACATGGCGAGGTCGGACTGTGGGGCCCGATGGGAAGGAGATCCTGTGAGTTTAGTGTGCGACCAAGTAGAGTTGGCGCTAAATACTCCCAACAGGATAAATTAGATAGCTGTTAGATGGGATTGAGGAGGAATCTGATCGGTCGATTTGACAATGTATTGTAAAATGACATGTAAAATGCCTTCTAGCTGGATTGTAGATCGTTTGTCTTTTCGACCTTTTCGCTTCAACCTCGGGACCCTAGAGTCGGTGTGTCGAATACCTTCTCGGTTAAGAAACAACAAGGGGCATGCATGGAGACCCGGCGTAGGGGTCATTAGTGCTTTATTAGACAAGTGCCCAACTAGTTATGTTATATTACATGGTTAGTAAGAAACATCTTCCATGGAGAATAGTTCGTTAGGGTTCCTTTCCTGGAGGCATGCCCTAAAGTGCATGTCGGGACTGCGGAAAAGTAGGAGAAACATCGAGGCAGATAAATAAATAGGTAAAAATCATCTTTCAAATCACCGACGAATATTCCCTTAAGAGCTAGCTTTGGCTTACGTCTGAGGTACCATCGTGACCGCGATAGCTTTCATGGATGCTCCTTTACCTCCTAGCGAACAATGGGAGCGTGGTAAGCAAGCCGAGCAACCCGCTTGCCAAACTTAATCATATCGATGCATATAATGCTGAATAAAAGGTACTGTGGAAGTTTGACACATGTCTGGGCATAAAGCCCTTCTAAATAGCTTCTTTAAAAAGCCCCGGGTATAATAGTCGGATAGCACATCAAATTGTCACGAACAATGTGCAAGTAGGCCTTTAAGGGCTTTTTATGATGTTGGAAATATGCCTAGAGGCAATAATAAAAGTATTATTATATTTCAATGTTCATGATAATTGTCTTTTGTTCATGCTATAAGCTGTGTTATCAGGAAATCGTAATACGTGTGAACACTTAGACCACAATATGTCCCTAGTGAGCCTCTAGTTGACTAGCTCGTTGTGATCAATAGATAGTCATGGTTTCTGACTATGGACATTGGATGTAGTTGATAGCGGGATCACATCATTAGGAGAATGATGTGATGGACAAGACAATCATAAGCATAGCATAAAAGATCGTATAGTTCGTTTGCTAGAAGCTTTGCCAATGTCAAGTATCTCTTCCTTCGACCATGAGATCGTGTAACTCCGGTTACCGTAGGAGTGCCTTGGGTGTATCAAGCGTCTGGCGTAAGCTGGGTGACTATAAAGGTGCATTACGGTATCTCGAAAGTATCATTGGGTTGACATGGATCGAGGCGGGATTTGTCACTCCGTATGGCGGAGAGGTATCTCTGGGCCCTTTCGGTAATGCATCATCATAATGAGCTCAATGTGACCAAGGTGTTGTACGGGATCATGCATTCTGATGCGAGTAAAGTGACTTGCGATGTGAGGCTGAACAAGGTATTGGGATACTGGCGATCGAGTCTCGGGCAAATAACGTACCGATTGACAAAGGAATTGCATCGAGGGTTTGATCGAATCCTCGACATCGTGGTTCAACCGATGAAATCATCGAGGAGCATGTAGAACCAACATGGGTATCAGATCCGCTGTTGGTTATTGCGAAAGTCGTCTCGGTCATGTCTGCGTGTCTCCCGAACCGTAGGGTCTACACATAAGGTTCGGTGGCGCTAGGGTTAGTAGGAAGACTAGTATGTGAATACGAATGTTGTTGAGTCCGGATGAGATCCGGACGTCACGAGGAGTTCGGAAGGTCGGAGGTAAAGAATAATATATAGGAAGTGGTGTTTGACCATCGGGAAAGTTTGGGGTTTCGGTAAAATCTGGGACCAGGAAGGTCGAGGTCCACAGGTGGGGCCACCTATCCGGAGGCCCCATGGGCCAAGGGAAGGAACCAGCCCTGAGGGGCTGGTGCGCCCCCTAGGCCCACCCCTGCGCCTAGGGTTGAAACCCTAGGGGTGGGGCGCCCTTTGGCAGGGGCACTCCACCCCTTGGCCGCCCCCCGGAGATTGGATCTCGGGGGCAGCCCCAGGGGCCTATATAAAGGGGGGAGGAGGGGGCTGCTGTACACAACTCCCAGGCGCAGCCCTCCCTCCCAACACATCTCCTCCTCCGTAGAGCTCGTGAAGCCACAGCCGAGATCTTGCTTCTCCACCATCCTGCCCGTCGTCTTCTGCGGTGGAGCTGTCTTCCTCAACCTCTCCTTCCCCTTGCTGGATCAAGAAGGAGGAGGCGTCGCTCGTCCGTCGTGTGTTGAGCAGCGGAGGTGCTGTCCGTTCAGCACTTGGCATCGGTGATCTGAATCACGTTGAGTCGACTCCATCATCACCTTGCAAGCTTCACATGCGCGATCTACAAGTGGTATGTAGATGCAAACTCTCTCCGTTACTCGTTGCTTAGATGAACTCATAGATGGATCTTGGTGAAACCGTAGGAAAAATTTTAATTTTACTAGCGTTCCCCAACAGTGGCATCATGAGCTAGGTCTATCGTAGTTCTCTAATGCGAGTAGAACACAATTTGTTGTGGGCGTTGATCTTGTCATCTTACTTGCCTCTACTAGTCTTTTCTTGCTCAGCGGTATTGTGGGATGAGGCGGCCGGACCAACCTTACGTGCGCTTCGTGAGACCGGTTCCACCGGTGACATGCACTAGTTGCATAAGGTGGCTGGCGGGTGTCTGTCTCTCCACTTTAGTTGGGCGGATTCGATGAACAGGGCCCTTATGAAGGGTAAATAGAAGTTGACAAAATCACGTTGTGGTGATTCGTAGGTAAGAAAAGCGTTCTTGCTAGAACCCAATCGCAGCCACGTAAAGATGCAACAACAACTAGAGGGCGTCTAACTTGTTTTGCAGCGATTGATCATGTGATGTGATATGGCGAAGTTGTGATGAATGATGAATTGTGATGTATGAGATCATGTTCTTGTAATAGGATTCACGACTTGCATGTCGATGAGTATGACAACGGCGAGAATATAGGAGTTGTCTTTATTTTTGTATGACCTGCGTGTCATTGAAGAGCGCCATGTAAACTACTTTACTTCATTACTAAGCGTTAGTCATAGAAGTAGAAGTAGTCGTTAGCGTGACAACTTCATGAAGACACGATGATGGAGATCATGATGATGGAGATCATGGTGTCAAGCGGTGACAAGATGATCATGGAGCCCGAAGATGGAGATCAATGGAGCTTGATGATATTGGCCATATCATGTCACAACTATATAATTGCATGTGATGTTTATTATGTTTATGCATCTTGTTTACTTAGGGCGACGGTAGTAAATAAGATGATCCTTATAAAATTTCAAAGTGTTCTCCCCTAAGCGTGCACCGTTGCTACGGTTAAATCGTTTCTAAGCACCACGTGATGATCGGGTGTGATGGATCCTTACGTTCACATACAGCGGGTGTAAGACAGTTTTACTGGCGAAAACACTTAGGGTTAACAGCGAGCCTAGCATGTGCGGACATGGCCTCGGAACACGGAGACCGAAAGGTCGAACACGAGTCGTATGGAAGATCGATCAACATGAAGATGTTCACCGATGATGACTAGTCCGTCTCACGTGATGATCGGACACGGGCTAGTCGACTCGGATCGTGTAACACTTAGATGACTAGAGGATGTCTAATCTAAGTGGGAGTTCATAATTTTGATTAGAACTTTATTATCATGAACTTAGTCTAAAACCTTTGCAAATATGTCTTGTAGATCAATGGCCAGCGCTAATGTCAACATGAACTTCAGCGTTCCTAGAAAACCAAGCTGAAAGATGATGGCAGCAACTATCTCTGATTTGGGTCGGAACACGAGATCATCCTCATAGCTGCCAAGAAAGCAGTATGTCCTAGAAGCACCGTTAGGTGACCCCCTGTTCTCCAGCTTTGCAAGGCGATTTGAGCGTCTGGCGGACTCGTTCGATGATTACTCCCTCGTTCGATGCGGCATGCTCTGACTTAGAACCGGGGCTCCAAAAGCGTTTTGAGCATCACGGAGCATATGAGATGTTGAAGAGCTGAAACTAGTTTTCCAAGCTCATGCCGGGTCGAGAGATATGATGTCTCGACAAGTTCTCTGATTGTAAGATGGAGGAAAACAGTTACATCGGTGAGCACATCACGAAGATATGCAGGTTGCACAACCGTATGACCGGTGAACATTAACCTCCAGATGAGGCGGTCATTGGCAGAATCCTCGATCGCTCCACCAAGCTACAAGAGCTTTGTGATGAACTACAACATGCGGGGGATGGTAAAGACCATTCTGAAGTGTTCTCGATCTTTGAAGTCGTGAGGCTGAAATCAGAAAGAACATCAAGTGTTGATGGTCAATAAGACCACTAAGTTCAAGAAGGGCAAGGGTAAGAAGAACTTCAAGAAGGGCGGCAAAGATGTTGCGCGCCCGTAAGCTTGTTGCGGGAAGAAGTCAAAGAATGGACCCAAGCACGAGGTGAGTGCTTTTATTGCAAGGAAAGGTCCTTTGGGCGGAACTGCCCCAAATACTTAGCGGATAAGAAGGCGGCAACACCAAAGGTATATTTGATATACATGTAATTGATGTGTACCTTACGATTACTCGTAGTAACTCACAGGTATTTGATACGGTGCCGTTGCTCATATTTGTAACTCACGGCGAGGCTGCGGAATAAGCGGAGGCTGGCGAAGGGCGAGGTGACGATCTTGGCGTCGGGAATGGTTCGAGTCGATGTGATCGCCGTCGACACGCTGCCTCTACATTTACCTCTGGGATTAGTTTTGAACCTCAATAATTGTTATTTAGTGCCAAGTTTGAGCATGAACATTGTATCTGGATCTCGTTTGATCTGAGATGGCTACTCATTTAAGTCGAGAATAATGGTTGTTCGATTTATATGAGAGATATGTTTTATGGTCATGCTCCGATGGTCGATGGTTTATTCTTAATGAATCTCGGCGTAATATTACACATGTTCATAGTGTGGATGCCAAAAGATGTAAAGTTGATAACGATAGTCCCACATACTTGTGTACTTGCCGCCTTGGTCACATTGGTGTCAAGCGCATGAAGAAGCTCCATCTTGATGGACTTTTAGAGTCTCTTGATTATGAATCGTTTGACACATGCGAACCATGCCTCTTAGGCAAAATGACCAAGACTCCGTTCTCGGAACAATGGGCGAGCAACCAACTTGTTGGAAATCATACATACCGATGTATGCGGTCCAATGGCGTTGAGGCTCGCGGAGGATATCGTTATGTTCTCACTCTCACTGATGACTTGAGTAGATATGGGTATGTCTACTTAATGAAACACAAGTCTGAGACCTTTGAAAAGTTCAAGGAATTTCAGAATGAGGTGGAGAATCAGCGTGACCGAAAGATAAAGTTCCTCTGATCGGATCGTGGAGGAGAATACTTAAGTCACGAATTTGGTACACACTTAAAGAAATGTGGAATCGTTTCACAACTCACGCCGCTGGAACACCTCGGTAAGCGGTGTGTCGAGCGTCGTGTCGCACTCTATTGGATATGGTGCGGTCTATGATGTCTCTTACCGATTTACGCTATCATTTTGGGGATCGCTCTAGAGACAGCTACATTCACTTTAAATAGGGCACCGTCTAAATCCGTTGAGGCGACACCGTATGAATTATGGTTTGGGAAGAAACCTAAGTATCGTTTCTAAAAGTTTGGGGATCGATGCTTATGTCAAGAAACTTCAACTTTGGCTCGAACCCAAGTCGGAAAAATGCGTATTCATAGGATACCCTAAGGAAGCTATCGGGTATACCTTCTACTTAAGATCCGAAGGCAAGATCTTTGTTGCCAAAGCGGATGCTTTCTGGAGAAAGAGTTTCTCTCGAAAGAAGTAAGTGGGAGGAAAGTAGAACTTCGATGAAGTACTACCTCTCGAGCAGGAAAGTGGTGCGGCGCGAAACCGTTCTGTGATGCCCACCCTGAAGAGAAATCATTGATGATGATCAAGATACTTGGATCAAGTTACTCTTGAACCGAAGGTCCACAAGGACACGTTCCGCACAGTGAATGCAGCAACCTGTCATGGAAATCATGTTGCTGAGACAACAATGAACCTTGAACTATGAAGAAGCAATGGCGGGCGGATTCCAACAAATGGCTTGAGGCCATGAAATCCGAGATAGAATCCATGTATGAAAACAAAGTATGGACTTTGGCAGACTTGCCCGATGATCGGCGACGATAGAAAATAAATGGATTTTTAAGAAGAAGGCGGATAGCGGATGGTAATGTTACCATCTATAAAGCTCGACTTGTCGCTAAGGGTTATCGACAAGTTCAAGGGATTGACTCTGACGAGACATTCTCTCCGTGGCGAAGCTTAAGTCCGTCCGAATCATGTTAGCAATTGCGCATACTATGATTATGAGATATGGCGGATGGGCGTCAAAGCGGCATTCCTTAACGGACATCTTAAGGAAGAGCTGTATATGATGCAGCGGAAGGTTTTGTCGATCCTCGAAGCGCTAACAAAGTATGCAAGCTCAGCGATCCATTTATGGGCTGGTGCAAGCATCTCGGAGTTGGAACATTCGCTTTGATGAGATGATCAAAGCGTTTGGGTTATCTGAGACTTATGGAAACTGCGTTTACAAGAAAGTGAGTGGGAGCTCTGTAGCATTTCTCCTATTATATGTAGATGACATACTCTTGATGGGAAATGATACAAAACTTGGACAACATTAAGGCCTACTTGAACAAGTGTTTTTCAATGAAGGACCTTGGAGAAGCTGCTTATATATTAGGCATCAAGATCTATAGGGATAGATCGAGGCGCCTCATAGGTCTTCACAAAGCACATACCTTGATAAGATTTTGAAGAGGTTCAAAATGGATCAGTCAAGAAGGGTTCTTGCCTATGTTACAAGGTGTGAAATTGAGCTCAGCTCGATCACCGACCATGACAAAAGATAAAGAAGAGATGAGTGTCATCCCTATGCTTCACCATAGGATCTATTATGTATGCCATCTTGTGTACGGACCGATGTAAACCTTGCCGTAAGTTTGGTTGCAAGATACCAAAGTAATCCGGCAAGGAACCTTTGGACAGCGGTCAAGAATATCTGAAGTACACGAAAGGACAAAGGACATGTTTCTCGTTTATGGAGAGCGAAGAGCTCGTCGTAAAGGGTTACGTCGGCGCTAAGCCGACTCGGATCTGGATGACTCTAAGTCACAAACGGATCGTGTATATGTTGAATGGTGGAAGCGATGGTAGTGCGGTGCAAGCGAAGCGTCGTGGCGGGATCTCGTGTGAAGCGGAGTACATGGCAGCCTCGGAGGCAGCGCATGAAGCGATTTGGGTGAAGGAGTTCATCACCGACCTAGGAGTCATACCCAATGCGTCGGGGCCGATCAAACTCTTCTGTGACAACCTTGGAGCTATTGCCCTTGCCAAAGGCCGGGTTTCACAAGAAGACCGAGCACATCAAGCGTCGTTTCAACTCCATCCGTGAAAATGTTCAAGATGGAGACATAGAGATTTGCAAAGTGCACGGATCTGAATGTCGAGATCCGTTGACTAAACCTCTCTCGCGTGCAAAACATGATCAACACGAGAACTCTATGGGTGTTGATTCATCACAATGTAACTAGATTAGTGACTCTAGTGCAAGTGGGAGGCTGTTGGAAATATGCCCTAGAGGCAATAATAAAAGTATTATTATATTTCAATGTTCATGATAATTGTCTTTTGTTCATGCTATAAGCGTATTATCAGGAAATCGTAATACGTGTGAACACTTAGACCACAATATGTCCCTAGTGAGCCTCTAGTTGACTAGCTCGTTGTGATCAATAGATAGTCATGGTTTCGACTATGGACATTGGATGTAGTTGATAACGGGATCACATCATTAGGAGAATGATGTGATGGACAAGAACAATCATAAGCATAGCATAAAAGATCGTATAGTTAGTTTGCTAGAAGCTTTGCCAATGTCAAGTATCTATTCCCGACCATGAGATCGTGTAACTCCGGTTACCGTAGGAGTGCCTTGGGTGTATCAAGCGTCTGGCGTGCTGGGTGACTATAAAGGTGCATTACAGGTATCTCGAAAGTATCATTGGGTTGACACGGATCGAGGCGGGATTTGTCACTCCGTATGGCGGAGAGGTATCTCTGGGCCCTTTCGGTAATGCATCATCATAATGAGCTCAATGTGACCAAGGTGTTGTACGGGATCATGCATTCTGATGCGAGTAAAGTGACTTGCGATGCTGAGGTGAACAAGGTATTGGGATCACGGCGATCGAGTCTCGGGCAAATGCGTACCGATTGACAAAGGAATTGCATCGAGGGTTTGATCGAATCCTCGACATCGTGGTTCAACCGATGAAATCATCGAGGAGCATGTAGAACCAACATGGGTATCAGATCCGCTGTTGGTTATTGCGAAAGTCGTCTCGGTCATGTCTGCGTGTCTCCGAACGTAGGGTCTACACATAAGGTTCGGTGGCGCTAGGGTTAGTAGGAAGACTAGTATGTGAATACGAATGTTGTTGAGTCCGGATGAGATCCGGACGTCACGAGGAGTTCGGAAGGTCGGAGGTAAAGAATAATATATAGGAAGTGGTGTTTGGCCATCGGGAAAGTTTGGGGTTTCGGTAAAATCTGGGACCACGGAAGGTCGAGGTCCACAGGTGGGGCCACCCATCCGGAGGCCCCATGGGCCATAGGGAAGGAACCAGCCCACAGGGGGCTGGTCGCCCCTAGGCCCACCCTGCGCCTAGGGTTGAAACCCTAGGGGTGAAGCGCCCTTTGGCAGGGGCACTCCACCCCCTGCGCCGCCCCCTGGAGATTGGATCTCGAGGGGCAGCCCACACAGGGGCCTATATAAGGGGGGAGGGGGGCTGCTGTACACAACTCCCAAGGCGCAGCCCTCCCTCCCAACACATCTCCTCCTCCGTAGAGCTCGTGAAGCCCTGCCGAATCTTGCTTCTCCACCATCCTGCCCGTCGTCTTTGCGGTGGGAGCTGTCTTCCTCAACCTCTCCTTCCCCTTGCTGGATCAAGAAGGAGGAGGCGTCGCTCGTCCCGTCGTGTGTTGAGCAGCGGAGGTGCTGTCCGTTCAGCACTTGGCATCGGTGATCTGAATCACGTTGAGTCGACTCCATCATCACCTTGCAAGCTTCATTGCGATCTACAAGTGGTATGTAGATGCAAACTCTCTCCGTTACTCGTTGCTTAGATGAACTCATAGATGGATCTTGGTGAAACCGTAGGAAAAATTTTAATTTTCT
>JAHHZJ010010479.1:0-11952 GCA_021437245.1 Aegilops speltoides
CGCTTCGCGGGTCTCGGTCGTAGACAACCTCTCCCCTCCGTTGCTATACATCACCATGATCTTGCGTGTGGTGGGAAATTTTTGAAATTACTCGTTCCCCAACGATGGCCGAGCCTAGGTTTTTATGGTTTGATGTTTTGCAGTAGAACCAAGTGAGTTGTGGGCGATACAAGTCATACTACCTACCAGCATGTCATACTTTGGTTGGCGGTATTGGAGATGAAGCGGCCCGGACCGACATTACGCCTTCTGATGGTTTCACCCTCGAGCACTCGTTGCTTAAAGGTACTGGTGGGTGCCTCTCTCACTTTAGTTGAACCGGGTGGCTCGCCGGTCCTTGAGAAGGTTAAAACGGGTCTTTTGAAAAATCGTTGTGGTTTTGATCGTGGGTGAGCTGGTTCTTGCTTAAGCCCGTAGCACCCGTAAAATTTGCAACAACAAAGTAGAGGGCGTCTAACTTGTTTTTGGGGCATGGGATGTGATATGGTCAAGGCGTGATGCTATATTTTATTGTATGAGATGATCATGTTTTGTAACCGAAGTTATCGGCAATGGCGGAGCCATATGGTTGTCGCTTTATTGTATGCAATCAATCATGTAATGCTTTACTTTATCACTAAGCGGTAGCGATATCGTAGAAGCATAAGATTGGCGAAGCGACAACGATGCTATGATGGAGATCAAGGTGTCGCGCCGGTGGCGATGGTGATCATGGTGGTGTTGCGGAGATGAAGATCACGAAGCACAAGATGATGATGACCATATCATATCACTTATATTGATTTGCATGTGATGTTTATCTTTTATGCATCTTATCTTGCTTTGATTGCGGTAGCATTATAAGATGATCTCTCACTAAATTATCAAGAAGTGTTCTCCCAGTATGCACGTTGCCAAAGTTAATCGTGCCCGACACCACGTGATGATCGGGTGTGATAAGCTCTCGTCCATCTACAGGGTGCAAGCCAGTTTTGCACACGAGAATACTCGGGTTATACTTGCGAGCCTAGCATATGCAGATATGGCCTCGAACACGGAGACCGAAGGTCGGCGTGAATCATATAGTAGATATGATCAACATAAGATGTTCACCATTGAAAACTACTCCATCTCACGTGATGATCGGTTATGGTTTAGTTGATTTGGATCGCGTGATCACTTAGATGACTAGAGATGTCTTTCTAAGTGGGAGTTCTTAAGTAATATGATTAATTGAACTTTAATTTATCATGAACTTAGTCCTGGTAGTATTTTGCAAATTATGTTGTAGATCAATAGCTCGCGTTGTTGCTTTCATATGTTTATTTTCATATGTTCCTAGAAAAATTGCGTTGAAAAATGTTAGTAGCAATGATGCGGATTGGATCCGTGATCGAGGTTTATCCTCATTCTCTTGGAAGAATTATGTCCTTGATGCACGCTAGGTAGGACTTATTGCGGGAGCGGATCGGGCGTTATGAGCGTTTGGCTAGCTCAATAAGATGACTACTAGATAGTTTAAGTGCACCATGCTTAACAGCTTAGAATCGGGACTTCAAAGATGTTTTGAACATCATGGAGCATATGAGATGTTCAGGAATTGAAGTTAATATTTCAAGCAAATACCGAGTTGAGAGATATGAAATCTTCAACAAGTTCTATAGCTAAAAGATGGAGGAGAATCGCTCAACTAGTGAGCATGTACTCAGATTATGCAGGTACTTCAATTGCTTGAATCAAGTGGGAGTTAATCTTCCGGATAAGATAGTGATTGAGAATTCTCTAGTCACCATCACCAAGTTAGTAGAACTTCGTGATGAACTATAGTATGCAAGGGATGATGAAAATGATTCCGAGTTTTCATGATGATGAAATCGATGAAGGTAGAAATCAGAAAGAACATCAAGTGTTGATGGTTAACAAGACCACTAGTTTCAAGAAAAGGGCAAAGGGATAGAAGGGAACTTCAAGAAGACGGCAAGCAAGTTGCTACTCAAGTGAAGAAGCCCAAGTCTGGACGAAGCACGAGACTAAGTGCTTCTACTGCAAAGGGACTGAGTCCTTTGAGCGAACTACCCCAAGTATTTGGCGGATAAGAAGGATGGCAAAGTAAACAAAGGTATATTTGATATACATGTTATTGATGTGTACTTTACTAGTGTTTATAGCAACCCCTCGGTATTTGGTACTGGTTCGATTACTAGAGTAGTAACTTCGAAGCGGGAGTTGCGAATAAGCGAAACTAGTTAAGGGTGAAGTGACGATGTGTGTTGAAAGAAGTTTCAAGATTGATATGATCATCATCGCACTCCCTATACTTTCGGGATTAGTGTTGAACCTAAATAAATGTTATTTGGTGTTTGCGTTGAGAATGAATATGATTTGATCATGTTTATTGCAATACGTTATTCATTTAAGTAAGAGAATAAACTGTTGTTACTGTTACATGAATAAAACCTTATATGGTTACACACCCAATGAAAATGGTTCATTGGATCTCGATCGTAGTGATACACATATTCATAATATTGAAACCAAAAGATGCAAAGTTAATAATGATAGTGCAACTTATTTGTAGCCTTGCCGTTTAGGTCATATTGGTGTAAAGCGCATGAAGAAACTCCATGCTTGATGGGATTTTGGAATCACTTGATTATGAATCACTTGATGCTTGCGAACCATGCCTCATGGGCAGGATGACTAAGACTCCGTTCTCGGACATAATGGAGCGAACAAGCGACTTATTGGAAATAATACATCTTGATGTATGCGATCCAATGAGTGTTAAGGCTCATGGCGGTATCGTTATTTTCTGACCTTCACAGATGATTTGAGCAGATATGGGTATATCTACTTGATGAAACATAAGTCTGAAATAGTTGAAAGGTTCAAAGAATTTGAGTGAAGTGGAAAAATCATCGTAACAAGAAAATAAAGTTTCGTGATCTGATCACGAGCGAATATTTGAGTTCTGAGTTTGGTCTTCAATTAAAACAATGTGGAATAGTTTCACAGCTCACCACCTAGAACACCACAATGTTATGGTGTGTCCAAACATCGTAACCGCACTTTATTGGATATAGTGCAATCTATGATGTTTCTTACCGATTTACCAATATCGTTTTGGGATCATGCATTAGAGACAGCTGCATTCACGTTAAATAGGGCACCATCTAAATCCGTTGAGGCGACACTATATGAACTGTGGTTTAGCAAGAAACCAAAGTTGTCGTTTCTTAATGTTTGGGGCTGCGATGCTTATATGAAAAAGTTTCATCTGATAAGCTCGAACCCAAATCGAGAATCGTCTTCATAGAATACCCAAAGGAAATTGTTGGGTACACCTTCTATCACAGATCCAAGGCAAGATATTCGTTGCTTAAGATGGATCCTTTCTAGAAGGAGTTTCTCTCGAAAGAAGTGAGTGGGAGGAAAGTAGAACTTGATAAGGTAATTGTACCTTCTCCCTTATTGGAAAGTAGTTCATCACGAAATCTGTTCTGTGACTACTACACCAATTAGTGAGGAAGCTAATGATGATGATCATGTAACTTGAGATCAGTTACTACCGAATCTCAGTAGGTAAACGAGTGAGATCCGCACGAGTGAGTACGGTAATCCTGTTACGGAAGTCATGTAACTAGACCATGATGAACCTCGAACTATGAGAGCGATGATGAGCCCAGATTCAAAAATGGTTTGAGGACCATGAAATCGAGATATGATCCATGTATGAGAACAAAGTATGGACTTTGATAGATTTGCCCGATGATCGGCAAACCATAGAAAATAAATGGATCTTCAAGAGGAAGGCAGGACGCTGATAGTAGTGTTACTATCTACAAAGCTAGACTTGTCGAAAAGGTTTTGACAAAGTTCAAGATGTTGAATACAATGAGATTTTCTCACTCGTATCAATGCTTAAAAGTCTGTCCGAATCATGTTAGCAATTGCCGCATTTTTGAAATTTGGCAAATGGATGTAACAACTGCATTCTGAATGGGTTTCGGGAGGAAGAGTTGTATATGATGCAACGAAGGTTTTGTCGATCCTAAAGGTGTTAACAAAATGTGCATCTATGGACTGGTGCAAGCATCTCGGAGTTGGAATATACGCTTTGATAAGTTGATCAAAGCATATAGTTTATCTGAGACTTGCGATGAAGCTTGTATTTACTAGAAAGTGAGTGGGAGCACTACAACATTTACGATAAGTATATGTGAATGACATATTGTAGATCGGAAATAATGTAGAATTATTACGCAAAGCATAAAGGAGTGTTTGAAAGGAGTTTTTCAAAGAAAGACCTCGGTGAAGCTGCTTACATATTGAGCATCAAGATCTATAGAGATAGATCAAGGCGCTTGATAAGTTTTTCAATGAAGTACATACCTTGACAAGATTTTGAAGTAGTTCAAAATGGAGCAGTCAAAGAAAGAGTTCTTGCTGTGTTACAAGGTGTAAAATTGAGTAAGACTCAAAACCCGATCACGCGGAAGATAGAAAGAGAATGAAAGTCATTCCCTATGCCTTGGCCATAGGTTCTATAAAGTATGCCATCTTTGTGTACCAGATCTATTGTATACCCTACTATGAGTTTGGCAAGGGAGTACAATAGTGATCTAGTAGTAGATCACGGAGCACGGTCAAAATTATCCTTAGTGGAATAAGGATATGTTTCTCGATTATGGAAGTGACAAAAGGTTAAATAGTAAAGGGTTACGTCGATGCAAGTTTTGACACGATCGATGACTCTAAGTCTCGATCTAGATACATATTGAAAGTGGGAGCAATTAGCTAGAGTAGCTTAATGCGAGCATTGTAGACTAGAAAAATTGCAAAATACATAACGGATCTAAATGTGAAAGACCCGTTGACTAAAACTCTCTCACAAGCAAAACATGATCACACTTTAGTACTCTTTGGGTATTAATCACATAGTAATGTGAACTAGATTACTGAATCTAGTAAACCCTTTGGGTGTTGGTCACATGGCGATGTGAACTATGAGTGTTAATCACATGATGATGTGAACTATCGATGTTAATCACATGGTGATGTGATCTAGATTATTGACTCTAGTGCAAGTGGGAGCTGAAGAAAATATGCCCTAGAGGCAATAATAAAGTTATTATTTATTTCCTTATTTCATGATAAATGTTTATTATTCATGCTAGAATTGTATTAACGGAAACATAATACATGTGTGAATACATAGACAAACAAAGTGTCACTAGTATGCCTCTACTAGACTAGCTTGTTAATCAAAGATGGTTATGTTTCCTGACCATGAACAAGGAGTTGTTATTTGATTAACAAGGTCACATCATTAGTAGAATGATCTGATTGACATGACCCATTCCATGAGCTTAGCACACGATCGTTTAGTATGTTGCTATTGCTTCCTTCATGACTTATACATGTTCCTATAACTATGAGATTATGCAACTCCGTTTACGGAGGAACACTTTGGTGCTACCAAGCGTCACAACGAATGCTGGGTGATTATAAAGGAGTACTACAGGTGTCTCCAAAGGCAGATGTTGGGTTGGCGTATTCGAGATTAGGTTTTGTCACTCCGATTGTCGGGAGAGGTATCTCTGGGCCCTCTCGGTAATGCACATCACTTAAGCCTTGCAAGCATTACAACTAATGAGTTAGTTGGAGATGATGTATTACGGAGCGAGTAAAGAGACTTGCCGATAACGAGATTGAACTAGGTATTGGATACCGACGATCGAATCTTGGGCAAGTAACATACCGATGACAAAGGGAACAACGTATGTTGTTATCGGTCGACCGATAAAGATCTTGTAGAATATGTAGGAACCAATATGGGCATCAGGTCCGCTATTGGTTATTGACGGAGCGTGTCTCGGTCATGTCTACATTGTTCTCGAACCGTAATCCCAGCTTAAGGTTTCGATGACATTTATATTATGAGTTTATGAGTTTTGATGTACCGAAGGAGTTGGAGTCCGGATGAGATCGGGGACATGACGAGGAGTCTCGAAATGGTCGAGACGTAAAGATCGATATATTGGACGACTATATTGGAGTTGGAAAGGTTCAGTCATTGGTAATTATGGAATCGGAGATTACGGAATTCCCGGGGTATATGGGCCTTATTGGGATACGGGAATAAGGAAAGAGGCCAAAAGGAAGAGGCGCAGCCCCTCTAGTCCAATTGGACAAGGGTGCAGCCCCTTTTCCTTCCTCCCCTCTTCCCCTTCTCCTACTCCAACAAGGAAGGAGGGAGTCCTACTCGGTGGGAGTAGGACACCCTTGGCGCGCCTCTCCTGGGCCGCCCCTCCCCCTTGCTCCTTTATATAGGGCAGGGGGCACCTCTAGACACACAAAGAACAAAGTTTGATCTTTAGATCGTTCCTTAGCCGTGTCGGTGCCCCTCCACCATATTCCACCTCGGTTATACCGTCGCGAAGCTTAAGGGACCCTGTGCAGTGAAACATCAAGATCGTCCTGCCGTCGTCTTGTGAAACTCTCCCTCGACACTCGGCTGGATCAGTCTGAGGGCGTCATCAGCTTCGTGTCAAGAACTGGGGCGCGAATGCTGGGCGGGATCGGTCGGATCGCGAGGAGCGTCGACTACTTCCTCTCGTTGTGATCGCTTCGCTTGGGTCTCCAAGTCGTAGACAACACTCTCCCCTCTCGTGCTATACATCACCATGATCTTGCGTGTGCGTGGGAAATTTTTGAAATTACTCGTTCCCCAACACCGTGATATTCACATAAAGTTATCGGGTATATTTCATCACCTCTATTCGTCAAAGTTATCATGATCGGGTTGGATAAGTTATCGATCTCCGATGTTTGGGTTACCATGCTATTCACACCAAAAGATAGGGATATTTCTTCCCCATCCCTCGCCAAAGTTATCGGGACTGAGTTATATAAGTTATCGGTTGTGATTGAGGTTATCCGATATTCACACAAAAGTGACCGGGAGTATCCCACCTGGTCGACAAAATTACCGCAGTGTCATCAACTGTAGATGAGTTGATAAAAATAGTCTACTTAAGTCAGAAAAACATTGGACATTGCATTAACTGTTGTGCAAACATAGAAGAGGAGACAAGTTAATAAGCTATTGTTGTGTTTCTTTGCGTTTTCTTTACGTTAGATTAGTAGATCTAGAAATATACCTAACCTCAACATAATCAGAAGGACTCAATCTAGTTCAAGTGGTAAAGGATGGGTGTGGTGTAGCATGAGGTTGTAGGTTAAAATCCCCACCTCCTCATTTTTTAGCACTTTAAAAGTCATCGAAAAAATAGAATCAGAGGGGCGTGCGTTGCCAAACATCGTCAATCCGAAAAAAGGATCCAACCGATCGCCCAAGAAAATCACGCACCATCGAGGCTGCGTGGAGAAAAAAGAAGATCCGCCTCGAGAAGTCTACCGCCTCGGGCCGCCTGGTTTTAAGATGGGCGGCATCCAGTGTGCGGATATCTAAAACCACCAGTCGTGGTGATAGATTTGTCGTTTATTTATTCAAATATATTTTATAGTGAGTACATAATAGTGTACGTTTTATGTTTTACTGTATGAAAGGTGTATGGAAGGAAGCAAATTAACGACGTTGGTGCAGTGGTTAACTTGTGGCGTGTTGTCTAGGGCGTCTGGAGTTTGAGTCCACCTCTCCCAATAATTTTTCTTCACCTTTTGGTTTTCAGCAGGTTGCTGGGCCGACCCGCCGTATCCCTGCGGCCGCGCGACAGGCGCCTACGGCGTTCAATAGACTCCCCCAACCGGCTTCGATTTTTCGTCGGCGCCATAAAGCGCCCAATGCGCTTCCATATAAAGCCCGTTTTTCGCGGCTTGGACGAAATTAGCGCCGGGAGTGTTTTACGAGCGAACCCGCCGGTCGCGAAGCGGCGCCGTCGACCATCGCCTCGGTTCCCGAAATCGATCGAGGCTGCGCGGTCAGCCTCCATTGATGCCTCCGGCGGCGCGATGAAAGCGCCGCCGGCACGCGTCGCCCCTCCCACGTCCTCCCCGCATGCCCCTCCCCCCCGCCCGCCGGCTATAAAGCGCCCACCCGCGGTGGCGCCCGGCCTCCCGTCTCCCTCCCAAAAGCCTTCTCCCCGGCAAGCTCCCACTCCCCTACCCGGCGAAGCACAAGCATGGCCGAAGATACCAGGCGGCGCGTGCGACCCGGTGGCGACACCTCCGGGCCGGGCCGCGCCTTGTCTGAGCCGGTATCCGGCCCGGATTGCACGCGTCTTTGGGCGTGGAACTAGCGCCACGCGTCCTATCTTGGTACGAAGAAGCGGCACGGCGGCGGATATCGCCGCGTCCGCTCTCGCCGGGAACAGCGGAATGAGCGAAATCGGCGCCGGCAACGCTAGGCGTTGTCCGGCGCCGCTGCGAGCGAATCGCCTCCGTGAGCAATCATCCCGGGCCGCCTCAACTCCGAAGGGCGCGGTGGTGGGGCATCCCAGCCTTTTCGCGCCGTCCTCGACCACTCGAACCGGCAATGTGCCGTGGCTGGAAACGGCCCTCCTTCTCTCACCGCCGGCGTTCCGGATGCCGGTGAATGGAGCCGAATCGTCCTCGTCGTCCGGATCGCTCGCCGGTCCTCCGCCCGTGAAGCCCGAGCCGAAGGACACCGCTTGGGCATCGCGCTTCGCGGAGCGCCCTCGTCATCAACAAGCCCTCGCCCACGCGCAGCGACCAGGCGCTCCAGCTGGTGGCGAAACCGAGCGGCGCTCCTCGTGGCGAACCGCGGCATGGTGGCCCCCGCCACAGTCCGCCCTCAAATGGCGAAGGAGGACTCGTCCGCGGAGTGCCCTTGGGCGACCGAGACCGCCGTCGCCCGCCAGGAGGGGCGTTATTGTCATCGTGCGATGGCGAGGTGAGGCGAACCGTCAAGCGCCCCAACTTGAAATATGCCCTAGAGGCAATAATAAAAGGATTATTATTATATTTCCTTGTTTATGATAATTGTCTTTTATTCATGCTATAATTTGTATTATCCGAAACGTAAAACACGTGTGAATACATAGACCAAAATATGTCCCTAGTAAGCCTCTAGTTGACTAGCTCGTTGATCAGCA
Source organism: Aegilops speltoides (assembly GCA_021437245.1). Lineage (NCBI taxonomy): Eukaryota > Viridiplantae > Streptophyta > Magnoliopsida > Poales > Poaceae > Aegilops > Aegilops speltoides. The sequence goes on from JAHHZJ010010479.1 coordinate 9,057, forward strand.
GATAGTCATGGTTTCCTAGCTATGGACATTGGATGTCATTGATACGGGATCACATCATTAGGAGAATGATGTGATGGACAAGACAATCCTAAGCATAGCACAAGATCTGTAGTTCGTTTGCTAGAGCTTTTCCAATGTCAAGTATCTTTTCCTTAGACCATGAGATCATGTAACTCTCGGATACCGTAGGAGTGCTTTGGGTGTACCAAAGCGTCACAAAGTAACCGGGTGACTATAAAGGTGCACTACGGTATCTCCGAAAGTGTACTTGGGTTGACCGGATCGAGGCTAGGATTTGTCCTCCTGTATGGCGGAGAGGTATCTCTGGGCCCACTTTGATGCATCATCATAATGAGCTCAAAGTGACCAAGTGTTTGGTCACGGGATCATACATTCGATGCGAGTAAAGTGACTTGCGTGCCATGAGCGGTATTGGGATACCACGATCGAGTCTCGGGCAAGTAGCGTACCGATTGACAAAGGGAATTGAATACGGGGTTGTTTAATCCTCGACATCGTGGTTCATCCGATGAGATCGTCGAGGGCATGTGGGATCAACATGGGTATCCGGATCCGTGTTGGTTATTGCGAGTCGTCTCGGTCATGTCTCGTGTCTCCCGAACCCGTAGAGGTCTACATAAGGTTCGGTGGCCTAGGGTTGTATGAATATGGTATGCAGCATACGAATGTTGTTGGTCCGGATGAGATCCGGGCGTCAGGGAGTTCGGAATGGTCAGAGGTAAAAATTATATATAGGAAGTGTTGTTTGGCCATCCGGAAAGTTTAGGTCACCGGTATTGCAGGACCGGGAAGGGTCCCGGGGTCCACCGGTGGGGCCACCCATCCGGAGGGCCCATGGGCTGAAGTGGGAGGAACCAGCCCATAGTGGGCTGGTGCCCCCACCCACCCGCGCCTAGGGTTGAAACCCTAGGGTGGGCGCCCTGCCTTGGGCACTCCACCCCCACGGCGCCCCCTTGGGAGTTGGATCTCCCGGGCCGGGCCCCCTGGCCTATATAAAGGAGGGAGAGGCAGCCGCACTGTCCCTTGGCGCCTCCCTCCGCTACCTCGTCCTCCTCCCGGAGCTTGGCCCGCCGGGTGCTGCATCCACCACCCGTCTGCTGCTGGATCATCATCAACCTCTCCTTCCTCCTTGCTGGATCAAGATGGAGGGCGTCGTCCCTCCGTGTGTTAACAGCGGAGGTGTGTCCGTTCGCACTTGGTCATCCGGTTGATCGAATCACCAGTACGACTCCATCATCACCCTTCCCTTGAACACTTCCGCCGATCTACAAGTGGTATGTAGATGCAATTCTCTCCCTTGACTCGTTGCTTAGATGAACTCATAGATGGATCTTGGTGAAACCGTGGAAAATTTAATTTTCTGCAGCGTTCTAACAGTGGCATCATGAGCTGGTCTTCAGTAGTTCTCTATTGCGGTAGAACACAATTTTGTTGTGGGCGTAGATCTTCTCAACCTTGCACTACTAGTCTTTTCTTGCTTCAGCGGTATTGTGGGATGAGCGCCGGACCAACTTCGTGCGCTTCGTGAGACCGGTTCCACCGGCGGACATGCACTAGTTGCATAAGGTGGTTGGCGGGTGTCTGTCTCTCCACTTTAGTTGGGCGGATTCGATGAAAAGGTTCCTTATGAAGGGTAAATAGAAGTTGACAAAATCACGTTGTGGTTATTAGAGGTAAGAAAAGGTTCTTGCTAGAACCCAAATGCAGCCACGTAAAAGATGCAACAATAATTAGGGGCGTCTAACTTGTTTTTGCAGCAATTGTCATGTGATGTGATATGGCGGAAGTTGTGATGAATGATGAATGATATATTGTGATGTATGAGATCATGTTCTTGTAATAGGAATCACGACTTGCATGTCGATGAGTATGACAACGGCGAACCATAGGAGTTGTCTTTATTTTTGTATGACCTCGTGTCATTGAAGGCCATTAAATTACTTTACTTTATTGCTAACGCGTTAGCCATAGAAGTAGAAGCGTTGTTGGCTGACAACTTCATGAAGAACCGATGATGGAGATCATGATGATGGAGATCATGGTGTCATGCGGTGACAAGATGATCATGGTGTTGGGAACGTGGAAATTCAAAATTTTCCTCGTGTCACCAAGATCTATCTATGGAGAAACCAGCCGAGTAGAAAGAGAGTGCATCTACATACCCTTGTAGATCGCTAAGCGGAGCGTTCAAGTGAGCGGGGTTGATGGAGTCATACTTCGTGATTCAAATCACCGATGATCAAGTCGAGCATCGGCACCTCCGTTCAACCTGCAGCCGGTGGCGCTCCCACGCCTTGATCCAGCAAGGAGGAGGGAGAGGTTGAGAAGACTCCATCCAGCAGCAAACGGCGTGGTGGTGGTGGATGTTTGGCAATCCCAGGCCGGCACCACGGGAGAGGAGGGTACGGGAGAGGAGAGGGCTGCAACCAAAGGCGTCAATCCGGTGTTGTTTCGGGCAGCCCTTACCTCACTATTTATAGGGGAGAGGGGCTGGCCCTTTGGTTTCCCACCCCAAGGGGGCGGCCAGCCCCAGATATCTGGTGGGGGGGGGAGAGGGGGCGACCGGGGTGGGCCTTGGGGATCGCCTAGGGTTTGCCCCTTCCCCTTCCCACGCCTTGGGCCTTTGGGGCGCCCAGCCCACCTGGGGCTGGTCCCCTCCCATACGGCCAGCAGGGGCAGGTGGCCCCACTTTGGGGACCGGACCCTCCGGTGGTCCCGCGTTTAAAATAAACCCAAACTTTTCGGGACCAAAACAGGACTTCCATATATAAATCTTTACCTCCGGACCATTGAACTCCTCGTGCGTCCGGGATCTCATCGGGACTCAACAACATTGGTAACCACATAAAGCTTCCTTTATAACCCTAAGGGCCAA
>JAHHZJ010010480.1:0-17677 GCA_021437245.1 Aegilops speltoides
GAGCGGCGTGGTTTGTGGAGCAGGGAGAGGAGGCGGTGGTTTGAAATGGAAGAGGAGAGAGGCGTTGGTTTAGATTGGAGCAGGAGAGGGCGGTGGATTTAGATTGGAGCAGGAGAAAGGCGGAAGAAGCGGCTGGTCTTGGAAGTATTTTTTGTTGTTTTGCGTATTTTGGGTCAAAGTTTGACCATGTTCGATTATGTGACAAGCAAAATGTGAAGCATGTCACCAAAAATTATGTCGTTTGGTTAGTATCTGAATGTACTTTCAAATTATATATTTTTGCAGCGTACAACATATATTTTATGTCGAAAATCATGGTCAATTATGACCCGAATAAAGGAGACTAGTTAATGTGGGAATTGCTTTCTTAATTGAAGGTAAATTGATTTTGATTTTGATCCGATCCTGGCCTTTGACCCTGGCCCAATCCTAAATCATTGCCTGCGCTCCTCTCCCTCTTCTCCATTGCAAAACCACCTCCTCTCCTCTCCATCATCTCCATTCCAAAACCACCGTCTAGCCTCTCCCTCTTGATCTTCTCCATTGCAAAACCACCTCCTCTCCTCTCCATCATCTTCATTCCAAAACCACATCCTCTCCTCTCCATCATCTCCATCCAAAACCACCGTCTCGCCTCTCCCTCTTGATCTTCTCTCCATTGCAAAACCACCTCCTCTCCTCTCCATCATATCCATTCGAAACCACCTCCTCTCCTCTCCCTCTTCTCTATTGCAAGACCACCGTCTCTCCTCCCATCTTCCAAAGCTAGCCGGACCACTCGAGCGACATCTATGGATAGGATCGGCCAGATCGAGCGAGATCGCCCGGCCGACGGCAAAGATTGCAGGTTGAAGGAGATCCTTAGTTGGTTTGACAATGAGTGGGAGATTCGAGCGGTCTGAGCCATTGGCAATGTATGCGAAAAAAGCGAGGCAGGCGATAAGGATGGCAATGGGTAGGGTATGGGCAGGTGAACAATACCATACCCATACGTATGTCGATGGGTACAAAATTCTACCCATACCCGTACCCATGGGTATAAAACTTTACCCATACCCATACCAGCGGAGTACCCATACCCATTGGGTACCTTACGAGATAGAACAAATAGTACACAAGTGTTCACAATTTTACACTCATTCATAGCACATTTGACAAAAAATCAAATATCTTAGCTCAATAACAAGTAGATGGGTACAAGACTACTATCAAAATTTAGAAATCACAACATACTCATAAGTCATAGGAGTATCTGAGTTACATGACAAATTAATGATTAATTGACAACAACTTAACATTATTTTTGCATGCGGGCAGGAATATGGGTATACCAGCGGGTACAAAGCTATACGTGCCCTACCCATGACTTGGGTAGGGTATGGGTACTACCATGGGTATAAAGTGTGCCCATACCCTACCCATGCTGATCTGATACCATGGTCGTACCCATGGGTAAATGCCATCCTTAAGCGGCGATGAGGCGGCGATGTACATGTACTCCTCGGTGCGATCACGCGATCCTCAGTTCATCAGTATCTCCTATAGGCGATGGAGCAGCAGATTGCAGCGGATCGGCGGAGGTGGTGGGCGTCTGGTCGAAGGTCGAGCACCGAGGATAGAATCGATCGAGTATGGTGTGCGTTCGTGAGGTGCGAGCCGGCGAGACCCGCAGGGTATTCGTTCTCCCACATAAAGGAGGCGGATGGCGCGGCGTCGCTTCCCGGCGTTCTCCACGGTTCCCTCGGCGCTCGCCTCGTTTCAGCGGCGGTAGGGTTTAAGGTAACTCGCACTAACCTAATCTTCCACCTCATGCTTACAATCGGTTGTGACTAATGAAAATCATGCTTACAATCGGTCTCAGAGTACTCGCCAATCACCCTAAAATAGCTCTAGACCTTTGGGTCAAAGTTATGACACGTGTACAAATAAAGAAAAATAGATTGGTGCTTCTTTGGAAAAGAGTACTCCTAAAGCTGCCAATATAAGCTACTAGTATTTGGTTAGAGGATTCTGCTGAGAAAGATCCGTCCGAGGCGCCACATCCCTTTGGTTGTGGTGGATGCCAATCGTGCATGCAGCATGGTTGGTGTCGATAATTTTTACTTGGCACACCTCTTTCTGCATATATGCGGTTCCATCGTACATTTGTGCAGTTCCACCAAAATGCATTGAATAACCTGTTTGCAGATAATGAAAAAGCATGATTACATTATAGTGGCACTAGTTGATGAAACACACAAAATAAATAGAAGAAAATATTGCGATAGTATCATAGTATGCCATCTTTGCGAGGCGAGATGGGCCTGCTGACGCCTCATCTGATGCGCCTCATCTTGGACATCGTCCCAAGTCTCCCAGATACACCTTACGCGTGATGAACATCGATGTAGCAGCGATAGTACAAGGAGCGCCTTGAGACATTCAAATCTCTATTTTTGTACATATCAACTAAAATTAAGCACCCAGGTTTTGAAGCGCAAACATTAACAATGGGACTAGTTGATGAAACATACTTTAACAAAGAAGCACTTTCTTTATCTACATTGGAAATGAAATGATAGAGATGACACTCGCTCTATTTTAAGCGTATTATTACTTCATTTTATCGGTGACACTAGAATTGACGGTGGCAAGCGAGGTGTCGTGCGTCGCAATGGATGGAGGCAGGGGTGCTTAGGCGGGATCTTGAAGCTGGCTCTTTCGGTCACCAACATGGATGATTCAATTCATGGGACCTTTTGGTGCAGTTCACCTAAAATGAAGCAATGTCCGTGAGCTAGCAGCTTCTTCTTCAAAAAAATTAAGAAAAGGGCTCGCCTCGGTTCCATTTCCATCGAAGCGAAACCCATAGAGCTTCTTCTTCATTAGTTGCAATAAAATTGAGCAACATCAAGGTTGGTTGTGAAGCTCTGGAATGCTCAACTATAATTTGGATATCATTTGTGCAGTTCAACTAAGATCAGCGGAAATGTATATCTCTGTTTGCACAAAAAAGGTGGAAAGGAGGATGACTAACAAGAAACAAGTGATGAAACATGCATCAAATGAAAAAGCATGTTCCTTATCTGAATAGCAATCCTACAAGGACGTAGCAATTTCAAAAGCGTGGCATTGCTAGATATTAGTGTGGGCATCGGGATTAACTATGACAACCGTTAAATCGACATTACTTTGGGCGCGGGAGTAGGCGGACCGGGGCGAGTTGCATTTCTAATGAAAAGAACCAACTTATCTTAATGGGAAATTTTAGCGGGACATGTAAAGAAGTTCCATTGATTCATATTACTAGAGGCATTACATTGAAAACAACATTGGTTTAACGTGTCCTTACTTTTAACGGTCTGTTGCTACATTTTACCGGTGGCATTACATAAGAGTGGCTCGGGCGACAAACATCGAGCAGGATATCTGGTTGGTCCCATTTTTGTTGGTATAGCACCTTATCTTGTGTGAGGCTAGCAAATCTAGTCTTGGACTTACTCTGTTGACTTGTCCCCAGTCCCCACTTTCTTTCCTTTTCAACCAATAGATCGGGTTTATATTGAGTTTGTCTTGTGTTTCCTTTATTTCCCTATTAGACCTAGAGACCGGTTGGATAGCAGGTCTCTGCTACTTTTACGCCCCATTATTTCCTCTTTCGACCAAGTCCTAGATTAGGTAACAAATCCTCCCCACCCCACCCCTTTCTTCCTTGTTTGAACCAAGTAGTACTAGATTGAGTGCATGAACTAGTTTTACCTCTTAAACATAAAAAAATTAGGTGGTTTTGAACAGCGATCGATCCTATCTCTGAGGGCACGAGAAATAGTAAAAGTTACAAATGTAGTGATGTCGGGAGCTGGGAAGTAGAGCAAGGCGGTTTAGAAGGAAGTTATACCCGATGGTCGTCGGGATGTCGCTAGGTGTGCGGCGGAGGCGGATCTGCCCACCTCGCGCGAGAAGAAGGGTGGAGGCCCTCCCTCGCCAGTGTGCTTGGGAGAAGCGGCAAGCGGTGATCGGGGCCGCAGCGCAGTGGGTAGAGCCATCGCCAGGGCGACCAGCGTGAGCGTTGCACCTTCTCACCTTCCCGGTGGAGAGGATCCGGTTGGATCGTGACCAGCGGTGAGAAGAGAGAGAGTGTGGCCACGCTGTCGTGTTTAGATCTGGAGAGGCGAGGCGGTGTGAAGAGAGCAACACTAGCAAGCAAGCGGAGGCTCCTGCCTATATAGTGGAGTAGTACTTAGTTTTCTTTTGTCTACGGGTGGCTTGACCTCGTCAATATTTGTCGAAAGTCTTCATGCCGTGGCGGGGCGCGGTTGTCGTCATTTTGATCTGAGCGCGGATTATAACATATAACACGAAAAAATGCCACATGACAAGAAATCATAACCTCACTGCCCAAAGGAGACAACATGAATCGGCGGACAAACTAGGCGAGGAACAAAGCTAAATTAAAGATAACTTCGTAGAAAAGGGTCCGTCGATAGATGTCCTAATTAACATAGCGGCTTGACCTAGATGGCGGTCGAGTAGTCCTTTGTTAGTGCATGTGCCCCAAATGACTAGCCCAACTTAGTTGTCATTTGTTTAACCCTCATGATGATCCGAAGCACATGACACATAATTTTGCGAGATGACAAGAAACCTTTTTAGATTTCTCACCACAACTACAGCCATGTACAACACAATCCTGCACGATATGAGCGATAGCCAATCGAGCGTGTTCTTTGAGTCGGTCACATGCATGACTGACGATCTTCCGTGTCTTGCGAGGATCATCCGAGCACCAACGTGGTACAACACTTCTCTAGTACTATCGCTCGTCTCTCTCTTCTATTAAGTCACCCGACTTGCGGGGCGAGGAGTGTGCCTATGGTGGTTCTCAATTGCCGTCCCACATGTGTGTCGAACACAAGCGTCGTCTTTGTATAGTCCGTACATGTGTCTTGCCGTTTTCTAGATGCTTTGCTCCATGGCGTGGCGCAATCCATGGATACAAAATTAGTATCTTGTATACTATTTAAAAGTTGAGGCGGGGCTTTTCATGCTGGTGGCAGGACAGTTTTGCCTAGTTGGTTTGAGAATCGAGAAGAGCGAGGGTAGGCTGCTGCAAGCGTGAGGGTTGTGTGATTTGTGACAAGTTACTATTGGTCGGTGGGGCCTCGTGATTTGACTTGCCATTATCATTTTAGCTGGCCTTCGACGGCGTGAGTCTCGATTCTGACCACCTCCATACAGGTGCCTCTCCCAATGCTCCACCATGTAGTAGTAGGGCTCGCTCTTGCATGAGAGCCCACTTCTCCACTTTTCCTTGCCTCTCTTTCCTCCACATATGCAAAAATGCCATGTAAAGTGCACCCTCCGTCTAGGTGTGTAAGTCATCTTCTGAAAATCAAATAATCCCAAAACACTTAGGCGCGGCGCATTAACTTCTACCTCGTTTCTTGTTTCTTGACATATCAACCAATAAAGATAAAGGGTGTGCATGCTTTTAATGACTTGAGACTATCAAACCACGACATGCGATTGGTTAGTTCATTTCATGAAATACTATTAATTAGCAAATAAGCGTTAACGTTTCCGTTTTCTCCTCCTCCTTGGTCACGGTGCCGACCTAAGATGGTATTGTGCTTACTTGCTCCTACATGTGCTTAATCTTGCCACATAGGCATAAAGTGCGATGTGGCAAGTTAATCAGAAAGAGAGACTAGTTTGGTGACCCAAGGAAGAAAGCGGTGCTAAGCGCGTGTACCTAGGTGAAAAGACAATTTTGAGTCTATAGCTAATTAAATGAAGCAAACTTAGCAACACCATTTCATTGGAAGAGGTCACTCCTTGGCAAATGCAATAAATACTAGTACTCCATGTGTCCCATTATATAAGAGCGTTTTTGACACTACACTAGCTAGTGTCAAAAGCGTTCTATATATGGAGACGGAGAATCTGAAGAAAAGATAGAGAGGAGTAAAAATACACTTATAGCCAACCTTGTTGTAGTATGAGTGACTAAGTGATGACTATGTATGACATGCCAACATCGGATAGCCCTAGCACGTGTTAAATCTCCAAAGAGCGCGACCAGCGGCATGATCGTGGTAGGATGCGACCATGATCTGAGACTCTTGGCAGCCTTGGATCTGAATCAAGCAGTGCATGCTAAGTGCTGAAAATTTTAAGAATAACCCTCCGAGGATAGGATATTCACCCATAGGTCTAGAATCATGCCATGCAACCGTCGATCTCGAGATCCAAGGGCTCTCGGAAGCTGTATCATGGGAGAATGAAAGCCACTACCACGTTACTAGCTTGGTAGTTCGCTCCTACTCTTTCTCGCCGTCCTTTAATACTACGGCGGTTCGCTCCTAGTCGTCCGTCCATTCACGTTCTGGCGGTTCCACTAATCCTAACCCTCCTCCCAAAATCCATGGCGTCCCAAATCTTCCCAATCGGCGTGAGTACAAGGTTAGAACCATCACCGGCGATGAGTTCGGCGTCATCTACACCGTACTTCATGACGGTGAAAGGATGCCTTTCTCGCTTGGAGCGCATGTTGAAAACTCACATGATGAGTGGGTATTGGGCTAGATGTTGAGTACACCACGTCTGGGGCGAGAGAAGGATCTAAGGGCGAAGAGAGGAAGAAGCCGCCGTGATCGAGGTTTGCGTACATAACGTTTTCTTGGTCTACCACATATGCCATCTTGAGCGTTGAGTGCGAGATTTTAAGAACTTCCTCGAGGACAAAAGCAGTCAAATTCGTTCTTGTAGACTTTAAGAGCGACAAAGAAGTCATCGTCGGATAGGCCTCGTTGTAGGCAACCCCTTGACCTCAAAAGAATGGGTGGTGCCCTCTCGTCGACCCTCAATCTTGACCTGGCGAGAGCCATGGTTCATCCTTCGTACATAAGCTGGAGAAACCTCATTACCGTTTCATCGTCATGCATGGCAGCGGAATGTACTAGATATAGACCACATCTAGTACCTTTGCAATGGATGGCTACCTTTGTTTCAATATCTACAAGGGTTGGATGAAGAGCCAGACCAAGTTGGCGGTTCAAGAAAAGAAGTGTCGGTCGAGAGGAAGAGGACAAGGGCGAAGTCGAGGAAGTGGGCGAGTACTCCGAGTAAGGTGGCGATGTCGTTGCTCATGGCGGTTCTAAACTTCTAATCACGGTGTCTACGGATTAGTTGCATAGTTTAATTTGGTGTGCTTAGTTTAATTTGAGGGTGTGTTGTCTTGAGCCCCATGAGAACTATGTTATGTTTCTTCTCGTTACTTTAACTCTTGAGTATGTACATACTAGTACTAGTATTTCTTTAATAAATTTAGCACCCCAATTAAGCCGTACTAGCTTTTTAATAGTACTATATGCATAATTTGGCTGAGCGCTCTCTATATGTACCACCTTTTTTAAAATTTCAATTTTTGCTCCATGGCGCAATCCATCGATAGTGGAGTACTCTTGTACAAAAGTATACATTTTTAAAAGGCTAGCATCTTTAGTTCATCACACATATATATATATAGCGAGTTAAATTCTCAACCTAGAGCAGCGTTCATGCCATGTAGTAAACCGATCAGGAGTATAGTAAAAATGAGGTGATTTTACCCGCGATCGGCGGGGAGCATGGCTCATCATGCGGTCCCACATGTCATGATGTACCAAAGGCGATGCGTGTCCCTCTTGGCGAAGCAATACTAGTACATGGTTTGAGATGATGTCCAACGAAGTGTGAAATAATGGTTGCCGTCCATCAGGAAGGTCGGACATTGTGATTTGGCGTCTCATTGCTCATTACTAACCTTTGGGCGTACGAGTGGGGTCGTCCCTCTGCATTACTGCTTTGTTATTTAGTGCTTGACCGTCGACCGTTGCACATGAGATGACCCCATCCTTTGTCAAAATAAACAACACCCGATCAATGCATTTCACTCTTTAGTACAGCAGACGGGCACCTTACTTGCTCCTACATGTGCTTAAGCTTGCCACATAGGCATAAAGTTTGATGTGGCAAGTTAATCAAGAGAGAGACTAATTTGGTGACCCAAGGAAGAAAGCGGTGCTAAGCGCGTGTACCTAGGTGAAAAGACAATTTTGAGTCTATAGCTAATTAAATGAAGCAAACTTAGCAACACCATTTCATTGGAAGAGGTCACTCCTTGGAAAATGCAATAAATACTAGTACTCCTGTGTCCCATAATATAAGAACTTTTTGGCACTACACTAGTGTCAAAATGTTCTTATATTATAGAGACGGAAAATCTGAAAAAAAGATAGAGAGAGTAAAAAATACACTTATAGCCAACCTTATAGCCAACCTTGTTGTAGTATGAGTGACTAAGTGATGACTATGTATGACATGCCAACATCGGATAGCCCTAGCACGTGTTAAATCTCCAAAGAAGCGCGATCGATGCGGCGGACAGACGGTCGTGTGGTAAGGCGACCATGATCGAGCTCTTGGCACCTTGGATCTGAGATCAAGCGGTCGCATGCTAAGTTGCTTGAAATTTTGCAGAATAACCCTCGGGATAGGATATTCACCCATTGGTCTAGAATCACGCCATGCAACCGTTCGATCTCGATCCAAGGGCTCTCGGAAGCCCGTATCATGGGAGAATGAAAGCCACTATCCTGCCGTTCACTGCTGGCGATTCGCTCCTACTCGTCCCTCGTCCTTTAATACTCGGCGGTTCGCTCCTAGTCGTCCGTCCATTCACATTATGGAAGTTCACTAATCCTAACCCTCCTCCCAAATCCATGGCGTCCCAAATCTCCCGATCGGCGGTGAGTACAAGGTTAGAACCATCACGGCGATGAGTTCGGCGTCATCTACACCGTTCTTCATGACGGTGAAAGGATGCCTTTCTCGCATTGAGCGCATGTTAGAAGACTCACATGATGAGTGGGTTTGGGCTAGATGTTGAGTACACCACGATCGTGGGGCGAGAGAAGGATCTAAAGGGCGAAGAGAGGAAGAAGCCGCCGTGATCGAGGTTTGCGTGCATGACTTATGCTTGGTCTACCACATATGCCATGCCGACATTGAGTGCTAGGATTTTAAGGACTTCCTCGAGAGCAACCTAGTCAAATTCATTATTGTAGACTTTGGTAGCGACGAAGAAGTCCGCGTCGGATAGGCCTCGTTGTAAGCAACACCTTGACCTCCAAAATAATTGGTGGTGTCCTCTCGTCGAGCCTTACTTGACCTGGCGAGAACCATGGTTCATCCTTCATCTGATGGCGGAGAAACCTCCATACGTTTACTCGTCATGCATGGCGCGGAATGTACTAGATATAGACCACATCGATGGCTGCAATGGATGGCTACCTTTGTTTCAATATCTACAAGGGTTGGATGAAGAAGCAGCCAAGTTGGCGGTTCAAGCAAAAAGTATCGGCCAAGAGGAAGAGGACAAGGGCGAAGTCAGGGCGTGGGCGAGGACTCGAGTAAGGTGGCGATGTCGTTGCTCATGGTGGTTCTAATGCGCTGTCTAGGAATAGTTGCAAAGTTTAATTTCAGGTGTGCTTAATTTAATTTGAGGGTGTGTTGTCTTGAGCCCCAGTAGAACTATGTTATGTTTCTTCTTGTTACTTTAACTCTTGATGAAGTACATACTAGTATTTCTTACATTTCATCTTTTAGTTGGTATAGTACTACCACTCGTTTATTCACATTATATCGTACAATATATATGGCCAACATCATATAGCCCAGTTTAGTTGTCAAAGAATTTCATGGTGCTTAGTTTTGTCAAAGAATTCGGGTGCTTTGTTTTATTTGAGGGTGGGTTGTGGTGGACACCATTATTGTGACTAGCCTTTTTAATAGTACTATATGCATAATTTGGCGGACGCTCTCTATATGTACCACCTTTTTTAATTTCAAGTTTTGCTCCATGGCGCAATCCATCGATACTACTATTGTACAAAAGTATACATTTTTAAAAGGCTAGAGGCGGGCGGTCTAGCTTGGTGGATTCTGAGGCGAGGCCTTTGTGATTTGGCAGCTCATTCTGTTGGAAGCGGGGCATTGTGATTTGATGCTTGTATAAATGTGCGATGACTTTGATCGAGGAGGAGCAAAGAACCGTGCGGTATACTCAAGTTTTCCCTTTGGAGTAATCTGCGATGGAGAACCTGAAACACGGCAGCCCGATGCCATATGGCGATAAAAATGATCTAATTTGCTAGTCATCTCATTGTTAGCATTGTTCTATTCATTCCCTCAAAAACAAAAACCATTGTTCTATTCATGCCTCCGAGAGAGCGTGACACGTCTTGTGAAACACCGAAGCAAAAGATGAAACACATGACAAAGAAGAAGGAAGATTATCACCCCAAATGATCTAATTAGCGTGGAGTCATAGCGCTTCTTCATCCCTCCGACCTCCATCTCCTTGCGTCTCCTCCGCCATCTTCTTCATTACATCCATGGCGGGATTTCTCGTGCGAGCCTTCATCATCATTCCACGGCCGCATATGTACCTTGGCGGTAGGGTGCTCGATCTGACTTCGCCAACTCCTCCTTCTATTCCATGGCGAGGGCTGCAGCATCTTCATCGAGGAACTACTATTCTCATGCAGCTTCTTCGGTACGGCGTTCTTCTCCTTCAGAGTCGATCTCACGGCGAGCTTCGCCTTGTCCTCCCGAAGTCGCGAGATTTAGTCGATCGCCTTCTTCTCGAGGCAATGCTCTTCTTGCAACATCACCAAGCCGTGTCAACTCCCCTGCTGATTGAGCTCGGTGGGCATGTCGTCGAGGCTCTCCTTACAACTCCGTCAAGCCTTGGATGAACTCATACCTTATTGAGGTGCTTATTGAGCTGATCGGGCATGCCGTCGAGGGATAATGACTCTGCTCCGCCGGCTCGGCATGTTAGCCTCAGGCTAGAAGCGCTCACAGGAGCCATATGCTGTGAGAGATCTTCGAGGTCTCTGTGGCGTGAGCCCTCTCTTTTTCGCAGCCTTGGTTGTCGCTCCTTATTCGAGTAGTTCTCGACCTAAAGCTCTGCTCACGGCCATGAGCAGCAGACGAAGAAGAAACACTTATGAGGAGGAAAGGTAGAGTAATTTTTGGTTAGGTAGTTCCCTTTTTATAACCTAAGTACTAGCACTAGTAGTACTAATACGCATAGTGGGAACACGTTCGGGTTTGATGCGTAGTACTAGTAGGTGTGACGAGCTTTCGAATGTGATGGGAACAAGGTAAAGATTAATTGATGGTTTTGGTTTGAGGCCGAAGCGGCTCCCGATGAGTTTAGTGGAACATAAATTTCAAGTGGACTATTCTTGTCAAAATTGGCACAAAATCTGAAGGAGACCAATGGAAGTACTACTAGCAACCCAGATTTAACTACTCGCATGCGCGTGGAGTAATAATGTCTTTCTTCGCCCTCACGTCCACTCAATTTGCATCTGCTGTATTAATTGACCATCAATGAAGTGAGCGACTTTACCGCGTCAAATTATCACATGGGGTGGATCTTGGTACAAAATTGCGTCCACCCATGTACCGTGTGTGCGTCGAGGAATGAGTGCATGCATGGCATGCGTGCACATCTTAACCGTGCATGTACGCCGGTATGGCTCGGGGAGGGCAGTACATTCTTACGGAACCGGACCGTCCTATGATCAATCCGCAAGGAGGTCGCGACAACGCCTCCACATGTGCCACGTGGCTTCATGAGCGATAAGAGACAACTGTGTAGCATGCCATTGGTATTCTAATTTACGTGTTTTGCACATACTCGAAGTACTAGTAATTTACGTGCATTGCCGCATCAGATTCTCAACAAATTATGAATAAATACCACACTATAGCATGTAAGCTCTTAGTCATATATGCATGATGTAGCCCTTCGTTTAATTCTTATAGTTCATCTCATTCAAAATCAAATTAGTTTTTATAAAAAAGCTAAGCAGCGTGAATAGGAAAAACATGGGATTATAGTGGAATGTCGTATTGAATCCTCTGAGTTGTATGAGTGTTTGATTGTGCATAGAAAAAGCAGAATTCTTTCAAAGAGGTTTGAGTGGATGGGATGTTTCCTATGAAATCTAGTGCAAATGAATCATATGGAAAAATTCCTATGGTTTACAATCCTCTGAATCAAACAACCAAGATAGGAAAAATTCCTAATGATTAGAATCCTCCAAAATTCCTTTGAGAATCCTTTGAATCAAAGAAGCCCTTAATCTATTTTATGATTCATGGAATTGTGCGTTGTAAAGCATAAAGTAAAAACAAATAATGGCAATTCAACTAGAAAAAAGTTTGGGCGATTATGATCTGGAAGATTCTAGAACAAAGAGAACAACTATTGTTTTGAGGTTTGTGCATTATGCTTAAGTTCAACCATGGAGTCGCTAGATTGTACATGTGGCAAAATCGGTGGGGGCTAGAAGATGGTGCGAGGGCAGTGGAGGAGACTATGAAGGAATGCACAAGTGCGAGATCGATATTTAGAGAGAGGCGAACACGTGAGCTGTTGCCGTGAGTGGGGAGCCATGAAAATAAATGAGCTAGGGGCCAAGCATTGCTAATCCTTTACGAGGAGTCGATTCATGAAATTAAACCTTTTTAGCAGCAATTGTCTAATGATCACATTCATATTAGCCTCGATATATAGTGATGTTAGGGGAGGCGGGCCCTTACGCTTTGTCTTGCCATTGTGCATGCATCTAAGAGATGAAGCGGAAGGCATGGATGATGAGAGGGCGTTGGATATATAATTAATGTGGGTGTATTAGCTATTTATGTTAATCCTATATAGAGAGGTATAGATTGATCGATGTGGACGTGGGAGAGGTATAGATTGATCGATGTGGGCGTGGGAAAGAGGTGAGACCTCCTTTGGATATATCGATTGATCGGTTTGTGTGGAAAACTATGAAAGACCTAGCTATATACACACATACATAGAGGAACATCGATCGTTACGCATGCAGCGTGAGAGATAAAGAATGCCAGTATGAGGGAGAGGGGATGTGTGTGGGTGTGTGCCTTCATGGGAGACCGACTGAAGAAAAAGATTGCATCGTCACGATAGATAATGCCTGGTAGTGTGTGTGCATGCATGCACAGAGAAAGTTAGTGGTACAATTATAAAGAAGACTCTTGTGTGGGTGTAAAAGAATAGGTGAGGTCATAATCAATGTAAGTTGAATTCAAATATTTGAATAAGAGATCTTGATGTTTGAAACCCATGCATGCATGAATATAACGGAGATCTGCGGTGTGCTTTGGAAGCGAGCATGTTGTAATGTATACACATTGAACAAGGTCGGTGATTTGAATTTGAGATCGATGGCGGACATCATTTGCCCATGTCGCTCCGTGCATGTAATTGGAGATGATGGTGGCTTTAGCATCACATATCTATATCTATACCCTATATATATATATATTATATTATATATTTTTTATATTGTGGCGGGTAACTTTAACTTTGAAAGATGGTGCGTTGGATGAGCGAATCCGAAGGTCCAAAGATGGCAAATTTGAGCACTATTGGCGTTTGATATCATCTAGATTCACAGATTTAGCCACATGTATAATCTAGAAGACTCCATGGTTGAACTTAAGCATAATGCACAAACATCAAAACACAAGCACTTCTTATTTGTTCTAGAATCTTCGTATCATAATTGCCCAAATGTTTTCTACATGATTTGCCATTATTTGTTTTTACTTTATGTCTTCTAGCGCACAATTCCATGAATCTTAAAATAGATTAGCTTTCTTATAAAAACTAGATGATTTTGAATGAAATGAACTATAAAATTAAGCGAACATCTACATCATGCATATATGACTCAAAGCTTGCATGCTATAATGTGGTATTTATTCATAATTTGGTTGCCAAATCTCAGCGTGCAATGCGTGTACCTTACTCTAGTCTAAATGGTGTTTGTGTGTGTGTGTTGTGCGTGTTGAGGTGCAAATTGTCTTTTTGGGGTACCGTTAAGCTTGTTCTTCGAAATTTCAAGCAGCCTTGTTATGCCAAAAATTGAAGCTAAGCGTCTCTGTCTATCGTCTTTTGAAACTCCGCCTCTTCAACCCGCCTTGTTAGCGAAATATTTAAGATATATCTTTGTCTCGTTGTGCTCGACAACTCCTCCATCTCAACCAGCGCCTTGCTATTCCAAAATTACAACAGCAAAAACTCCCACCTCTGTGAAATCCCGACATCGAAATGCTGTGGTACCCACGAACCAAAGAACCGCCTCAAATCGGGGTTACTTTGTAACTTACCCACATTTCGGACAAGCGCGTCTAAGCCATGGTTCCCCTGCCATCCCATCCACCCACCCATTCGTACACCAAGGCCGAAAACCCGTGCGAAACCCCACACCTGCTCCGTCCGCCACCCGGAGGAGCTTCTTCCCAACGAGCGGCGTCCCAGCAACACCTCGCGTCCCTCATCCACGTGCGGATGAGGATCGTTGTCGATCTCATCGTCCGCGGTTCACCACCCGTCCTCCACCTCCAAGGAGCTGCCTCGGCGTTCCCCTCGTCTTCGCGCCACCTCCATTCCCACCGCCGTCTTCACTGCACCCGGAAGAGCATCATCATCACCGTTTCCTTGGATGAAGCTGCGGCCTAATCGGCGCCACCAAAGGGTTGTACACTAATCGCGCATTTTCTTCTTGATTCAATCTCACGGTCTTCTGGCCTTTCGGTCTCGAGCGACTGCCGGATCCATCCATGCGGCGTGCCCACCACTTCCTCACGGTGTTGCTCCCTCGGGCGGCGTCCACATCGATAGGGAGTTGCTTTGCTTTAGCTCTCGCTTCATGCTCTTTGCTCTGCTCTTGCTCTTGGTCCTCTGCAGTGCGCTCTTGCTATTGCTCTTGCTTGCGATCTTTGCTCGATTTGGCTACACTTGATCGGTGAATCGACTTTTGGGTCGATCGATTTCAAGGGTGGGCTCTGGGGTGAAGGAAGAACCAGCGCAGGCGTGGAGGGATCTTGGGAGAGGTACCCACTATCTATCTTAGGGTTCGAGGATGGGGCGGTGGTCGGCGGTGGCGAGGCATTGGCGAAGCGGTGGCATGGGGATCGCGGAGAAAAAGCTGGCAGGGGGCCTAGAGGATGGCGGAAGCGGCCGGACGCGGTGGTGAGTGTTTTGGGCGGGCGAGGCGGCCACCGCCCGCCTGGCGGCGAGGCTGCTGTTTGGCGTGGTGGTGGCGGCTCGAAGTGGAGGTTGAAGATGAGCAGCGGGCCCTTGATTTCATATCCACGGCTGCAAAATCGGTGACGTGTAGCCTCACCTTGCTAGTGCGTTCGGTTTGACGACAAAATTTAGTTTCGGCAGACAAAATTTAGTTTGACGAGTTAAGTTCGATTTAAACGAGTTAAGTTCGATTTGACGTTAAGTTCGAGATGAGCGGTGATGTATTTTACATCTAGCACTTTGTGGTTATGTATTTTCGTCATGTATTGGAGATGCTATTAGAATTCCCTCGAGTTAACGTTGTTCATTGTCTCTCTTGTCTGCTTGACCTCGGCGTCGTACAACTCACGGAGCTGCTCCAACGGAAACCCTCCATCACAGGGAGCGATACCTCGGGCTCCATCTCCGGCGCCTAAGATCTTCTTCCCCTCCTCCAAGCACAAAGTTAGCGACATCCTCACCTTGACCCAATCACTGCTGAGATCGACATGGCCGCCAAAGAGGTTGTACACTTGTTGCATCTCTTTTTACTCTACATGTTATATATATTGTCCCTTTGAGCATTAGTAATGTGAGGAACTATGATTATTTTATCCTACTATATGACAAGCGGTGAGGTACCGGACAACAGCTATCCGTGATGGACTCTCTTGAGCGCCATCATTATTTATCTCTGCGCGTTTGAGCTATGCATTTGTCGATGGGCACAGGAGTTGAGCTAGTATGGCGTTGGCACGGGTCCAAAGTAATAAGTAGCACAAAAATATTTTTTAGTGTAGGATTTTCCTGCTAAGCACGCCTACTAGAATCGCCTGATGCTTGAAAGGAAAAGTGAATGAAAAACATAGGAATTGGAAAGTTTCCTATGGTACTACTTTTCATGAATTTAGTGCAAAGGAATGGAGCAAAGGAAAGCTGTAGGATTTGTTCCTTTAGTGTCTCCTTGAAAGAAAAACCGTAGGAATTCTAATTTCCACTTCTCCTCCTTTTCATATTCCTATTCATCAAGCACAAGACTAAGAGATAGTAGCATAATAGCATTATAACCGTACATTTTCTTGTGGTTTGACTTAATCTCACCATGCTTTTTGCATCTGTGATCTTCAATTGTTGTGAATCAAACACCCAGTTGGTAGAAATCTGTGTTTTTAAATTCTCTGTTTTGCCGTGCATTCCTATCCTATTCATGTCTATTCCTATCCTGCATTGTTAGAATCCTCAAATTCAAACAAGCCCTTACTCAATTACTTATTACGAGATATGTGTCAAAAACCTTGTGTGGTTTGTCCTGCTCCTGTGGTCTTTGTGTTCCACCCATTTCAGTGCTCCACGACGGAAGGGTTCACCAATGAGGATCCGCTCTCGGTGTCTTTCGCCGCCTCGAGATCTTCTTCCCGTCGTGGCACCACACAATGCATTACCATCATCAAGTGGCGAGATGACCTTGAGGACTACGGGTCCATAGAGAAGTCGCACTCTTCAGTGTCGCTTCGTTATCGTCGCTTAATATGATGACATGCTACATTATCTCGTGTTCACCTATTAGACTCAAGTCGAGGTCCAAACTAATGCTAAAATTGAGTTTTTAAATGGTTGTGGGTACATATTAGGGCGCAATCGTACTATATGTCTACTATCTGGTTAATCTCCGGTGTCTCCTATGAGTTTCATGTTGGGTGCAAACAAACATTAAAGGAGCCATTATCGTATTTTTTAACTAAAGCTATTATCCACTTTGCTATCATTGGTTTTGGGTCTATCCACGTTTGCTACCATCACTCTGGATTTGTGCATGCACTCCTTACATAATCTCACTATGTTTTATTCCTATGCATGCGGTTATTGTACACAATGGGCCGATCATGTAGAGCAAAAGATCTGAGCCTTGTGTGGCAATAAAATTTCATCGGAGCGATCGTTCCATGGTGGCGCAAAAGGCAGCCCCCTCCACCCATTTGGATCGTAATCGGAGGAAGATAAGCTGTTTTGAGGGATTAGAAGGAAGACCACTCCTATTTACCCCATGAGGTCTTCGCTCTAACTTGGCATCTTGATGTTGGTAATATCATGCATATGGTGCCTTGCATTGCTTCTTGTATACATTAAAGATGTCATCTGCTTAGTTTAGACATTGAGGAGTCTGGACTGGGGGTGTCAGGGATAGCGAACTATCATCATTGGCGGACTCCAAGACTATGAAGATACAAGATTGAAGACTTAGTCCGTGTCCAGAATGGGACTTTCCTTGGCGTGGAAGGCAAGCTTGGCGTCTGGATATGTAGATCTCCTACCATTGTAACGACTCTGTGTAACACTAGCCTCTCCGGTGTCTATATAAGCGGAGGTTTTGAATCCATAGGGCGAACAACAATCATACCATAGGCTAGCTTCTGGGTTTAGCCTCCTTTGATCTCGTGGTAGATCTACTCTTGTACTACCCATATCATCAATATCAAACAAGCGGGGTAGGGTTTTACCTCCCCGTGAGGGCGAACACAGGTAAAAACATCATGTCCC
>JAHHZJ010010483.1:0-10016 GCA_021437245.1 Aegilops speltoides
GACCACGAAGGTCTATTCACGCAAGCAATCGAAGAACAAGCAAGAATATGATAAAAGCAATCTGAATATTGTGAGTATATATAAAGTATTGATAAAGGTGGGGATCAAGTAAGCGGTCTTGTGCAGTCGTTGGACACAAGCGAAGTACGAAGTTGCAATGCTAACTTTTAACTAAACAAATCCCAAGCGACTACTAGATGGATCTACTTATATAGGAGCAAGGGGTGGCGGCCAAGGAGGTGGGAGGACGTCCCAAGGCAGGCTAAAACTAACCCTAGGTCATACAAGGCTCATGGGCCCAAGTGGAGGTGGCGTAGCACCTTTGGACTTATGGTTTGACTCGGATTCTGCTGCAGCGTCAGTTGTTTGTCCGTAACTCAACGCTCCGGATGGATTTTAAGGTGATTCAATTGTTCTGGAAAGAGCATGAAATCTACTTTCCAACACAAAATGAATCACCCAATTCAAATCCGTATGAAAAAGTTGTTGGTGTTTTGAGTCAGGTAATGCATGGGTCCGAATCTGAGTCCAAAACGTGAGAACTTGGACTCTATCTTCTCTTGGGCCAAAAGTGACGTGAAGAACTTTTGAACAGCAAATAAACATCTCTTTCTTCCTTATCTTCATATGTGGATTGTACAAATGTCCCATACACTGCAATTAGACAAAACACAAAAGTGTGTGAGTATTTTTGTTCGGATAACATAAATAGATTATTGAATAGTTTACTAAAATCACACGACAAATATGCATGTATGCAATATTTTGGTCATATCCAAGGAGTCATGTCCTCATCATCCTCCTTCTTGAAATAAAACCGTCCTCGGCGTTGTATCTGAAATTGGCTAACAAAAGAGACAAATTGTACATGTTGTGTATGTATATGTCATCCATTTTACTTCCCTCATTTTTGCATATTGACACATGAATAGATGAGTAACTTGCATAGTTCATAAAATCTAAAGCCACAAAATTGCACAAGAAGTAGAAGGCATGAAAATATTGCCTCGGTTTGCACATATAAGTGAAGCTCTTATTCATTTCAAAGATTGGCAATGTTCATCATTAAACCATCCCAACATTGGTGAATAAACCTTACTTGCATCAAATTTACATGCTACAACATGCTTAAATAAGCAAACATGCAATAAGTCATTCAACCAGAATCATCATCAAGATTATAGGTCATATCAAAATGATTAAATATTGATTCTTTTGCATCAACAGTTAATTCAATGGGTGCACTCAAAATTGTTGGTATTTGGTTGTTTGATCACATAGCGCATTCATGGCGGTATCAAATTCTCTAAAATAGGTGTTGTGCTCAAATCACCCGTAACTCAACACATGATGCATTCAAGTTAACTAGGATGCATCATTCTCATGTGAAGTTATATCATCAATACCTTCTTTTTACCTTTGCATAAGGCGTGGTGATGTAAGGTACCCGTAGACAATGCACCATACTCTTGAGATGATGTCGCTCACAATCCGAGGTGGGGCTGCCCTAGTAGGTGCAGCGGTGGAGGAACCAACGCGGTGGTGAGCATGAACTGGAATAGTAGTTGTTGTAGTCACCCAATGCATCCTCCATGCTTTCTCTCAAAGGTACAAGCCGAACATACATACCGGTAATGCAATGAGGAATATCTTGAAATCTTGCCGAATATCATGGTTCAAACCACCAAAAATCTATTCATTGTATCATCCTCAGATTCTTCTATGTCACAATGATGCATAAAGATTTGAACTCTTGGTAGTAAGTATGAGCAGTTTATTGCCTTGTTTAAATTGTTCAAATTTGAAGCAATTCCGGACGATAATAAGGAGGGAAAAATTGTTTTCTCATTACATCTTTCATATCTTTCCAAGTTGGGGTTGGTTATCAATGTTTTTCTTACAATGCACACTCCACCAAGCGGAAGCAAAACCGGTTAAATGCTCTAGTGGCGGCTGTTAAAGCTCAAGTTAGGAAAAACATCTTTGACTAAAATTTGTTTCTACTTCAAGCTCCCAAGCTAAATAAATAGCGGGATTAAATCTACCCTCAAATGGGGTAAAGAGCTAACCACCGTAATTGTTGTGTGTTGTCCCAACTCTTGATGGTGAAGATGTGTTAAATGGTCAAGAACTTTATCTCGAAACACCATGATTACTAGAAACAAGAAACAAAATTAGAATAATGTTCCTATGAACTACTAGGATGTGGTTGTTAAATTGCTCCCATAAAGCAAATATCAATATCTTACAAGTTCTTACCATTGCGGCGGTGGTGACGAACAACCGGGTGTCAAGTAACTCCGAAGATTTGTAAACCATTGCAGAACGTCATTATACGGTGTAGAAATATGTGGAGCTGGGTTGGCTATATATGGTAGCAAAAAATTTAGCAATAATCAATTCAAAAGATGCAATGTTGAATAAGCCTCAGCAAGTCTTGGCCTTTGGTCCTAGGCTGGGCCCGGACTAGAAAAGAGCCTAGAACACTAATGAGGTCACGGGTGACAACTAGCATCAATGAAGGATATAAGTATTTTGGCAACAAATATAATTGAAGATCCTGGCAGGGTGAAGATAATGATGAAAAACAAGCCCAAAGCGGGATATACAACAACTCTCTCCAACTTTCCTCTTGAAAAATTTGAGCCAATTTTCGTAAATTCTTTCAAAAGAATCTACTCTCAAGCTTTCCAATGCAAAAGAATCACTCAATTGAGTTGATAAGAGTCAAAGGATTCTAAAAGCGCTGAAAAATTGGAACAATTTGTGTTCCCACGAACTTGGGAGGCAAAAGGCCTTTTAGAAACCCGATTTTAGGTATCAAATATTAACTAGCTTTTGCAACTATTTACATCTTTGACTCGTCCTTGCTTTTAGTACTCACAGGCCATGGACTTCATGATGAGGGACATCAATACCATTTTACACCACCCCTATTTTATACATCTTGGACCAATTACTAGGCTCCCCCCCAACTAAATTGGTACTTTCGTTTCTTGGTAATGATTCTAATTTCATGAGAATATGATCTGCCTAAATTGGATACATTTGTTTTGCTTACAAATGAAGGGCCTAGCTTGGGAAGGATGAACATTGGAGCAAGAACAAGCATGGAGATGATGGCATGCAAGAGGACAAGAATGGAGTTACAAGTGATGATTTGGGACTTTGAAGCCACCATAATGAGTGCATGAAGCCTTGGACAGAAATATACAAGATGCCACTTCATAAATTTCGTCGAGGCTATTCTAGGTCTCGTCACCTTATTATTAAGCCGAGCCCATGTAATTTCGAAATACATTAGTATAGGCTATTTTAGAGTCCGTATGTGGGGAAACAAGAGATAGGGTTAGTTTGGGACCCCTCCACCAAGGGCCACGAAATTCTCCCCTCTTCCTCCATATATACAGCCCTTAGGGCACCGTTTGATTTGGGTTTTGTTTAGATCAAAAGTTCGCCATAGCTGCAACCGCGTGCCGTTTGTGTTCAACGACCGGACAAAGGCGTCCACAGCCCACCTTGATCAATAAAGCTTTCATCTTATATTCGCAATATCAGTTGCAATCTCGTTCTTGCTTGTTCTTCGATTGCTCGCGAAATAGACCCTCGTGGTCGGTTGATCGATGCTCGGCGTGGTCAATAACCTCTCGGAGTTGGTTTAGCGATTGCAAAGTACGGCGTCCTCGCCTTCTCGTGGTCGGATCGTCAAATCGACTTCACAAAGCGAAATCCACCATCTCATGAAGGCGGACACCTCTGCCTCTATCAAGTGGTATCGATTTCCGGGTTGCTCGGTGAGATTTTCAGTTTTTAGTTTAGATCGAGTCATTCTTCATACCTGATCCATGAAAAAGCCAAAAAAAAATAGGGTTGGTCATCATATCGACCAATCGAGCCTTTGCATAATCTTTTACGTATTTGCGTTGTTAATTTGCGGTTGCATCGTCGTGCTAGTTCTGGTCTTAGAGTCTAGTCTTTTAGAGTTTGAGTTCTGTCATAAGTTGTCCGTTTGCCGCTTTCATCATCATCGCCCTGCCATCTAACCACGCTTATCATACGCTTGAATCCATCCATATCCACCACCGCTGCCATATACCACCACGTGCCATATAACCACCATATATCCACCACCAATCCGAGTTCCTTGCATATTAGATTTGTTTGGGATCCATCTAATTTCGATTCGTGTTTCCTTGTGTGAGTAGGTTTGATTCAGCAATCTTTGCCGTCCGTAGAAGAGTTGGTTTCCAAAAAAAAGTCAAAACCACCATCCGTTAGGCCCAAATTTTCCAAAAGCATACGGATAAAAATTTCGGCTATCCTATTTTAGGTGTTTCTAAGCGTATTAGCGATCGCCGTTATAGAAGTTTTTTGACCCGTTTCGAGTTTTGGTCAGGTCGATGAAAAAAAAAATTTGGTCGAAAAATTTCGTGCCCATCCTGTCGTTTGACACGGAAGAGTTTTGAGACACTTACGCCATTATAGTGATTTTAAAAAAAAAAAACGCAAAAAAAAGCGAAAAAAAAAGCGAAAAAAATTGAGTGTGCTTTTCCTTTGTTTACGTGCAGCGCCGTGATTTTTTAGTGTTCTAGGCTCGCGTCTCTAGCGGTCTAGCCTAGGACCAACCTGATTACCGTCGTTGGCGTTTATTCAACTTTGCATCTGATTTGATTATTCGACCCTTTGCTACCATATTATAAGCCTTCCGCTCCACATACATCTCGTCGTGCGTTTGATTCTCCCAATTCGCTATAAAGCTTTGAGAGTTTTGACTAAGCGGTTGCGATCACCACCTCTTTGGGTAGAAGCGGTAAAATTTGAGATTTGCTTCTGGTTTGTACACCACACCACCACCACCACTTCCTAGTAGTCTGTAGGATCATATTCTTGTGTGTTTCTATTGCTCTAACCATGGCAGAACAAGGCCGATGAGGCGATTGGGAGAACTGACAAACAAACAGCTACATGATAAGTTTACAAATGATGATTGGACGGTGCAAGATGTGGTAAACAATTTGTGAGGCCATGGAAGATAGATGGCATTGAGAAGGCGTTTGAAACAAAGCGATAGCAAGTTTGATGAATTGCTCGTGCGTTTTCACAACCACCCTGGCTGCACCTATCGCCCTCGCGACAACAACCTTCGCCCCTTCGAATCGGTATGGGCCAGGCTCGTGTTCCTATTGAGCGAGGACAAAATTCGGTGCAGCTCTTGCTGTTGGTGCTTCTTTGGCTCCTCACTCTGCTCTTGGTCGGGGATGATTATGTGGAAGATTACGAGGATGAGGTTGATCAACATCGAACTCGTGCAACCACCAGCACCACAACCACCGGTCGTCCACATGCAAATAATGGCAATTTAGGGCTCCCCTCAGGTGCGAGATCATGACCATCTCCTAAACTGAAATTGAATATTCCACCATTTGAGGGTAGATATGTTCCGATATATATCTTACTTGGGAGTTAGCTGAACAACGATTTACATGTTTACAATATCACGAGGAGGCGTGTTCCTGCTTTGTTTGTGCTTTCACTAGCTTTGCATGTGTTTGGTGGTGCGAACATTGTAGATTATATCCTGTTCCACTACTTGGGCTGCTTTGAAAACTGCTATCGTGCTGTTGGGTTCCACCATATTATCAACGTGAATTACTTCAAAAATTGCAGCGTTTAAGACAAGGAAAAATTCTGTAGAAGAATATTATCAGGAATTACAAATGGCTTGATTAGATGTGGTATTGTTGAGGAGAATGAAGCTATGCTTGCACGTTTTCGGGTGGATTAAATAGAGATTCAGACCATTCTAGACTATAAGGATTATAATAATATCACTTTTATTCCATCTTGCTTGTAAAGCTGAGCGTGAAGTCAGGATCGCGAGGCATTGGCGGCCACTAACTTTTAGGTCGACCTTCATCATGGACACCGTGCATCATCTACTTCCTGCACCATCACCTCCTTGGTGCCACCTCAACCGTGATACAAGAAAGCAGGCACAACCACCACTATCGCCAAGAGCACACTGCCGGCCTACAGACTCTTCTTCTTCCATGGCGTCAGCAGGGCACAAGTGATATTATTTTAATGCGTTGTGAGGAAGAGGACATTTTGGAAGAATGCAAATCTAGCGTGTGATGATTGCTCTGAGGATGGTGGGTATGAGTCCGCTAGTGACTATGATGAGGAGACTTTGGCTCTTATTACATGAGGAACACGGTGGAGATGATTACGATCATGAGACACAATACATGGCTCTGAAGATCTTGGCAGTATGAATGTTTAGTTGCTCACGTGTTTTGAGTGTGCAGGTTACACAAGTGAGCAAATCGGAGGCATAATTTGTTCCATACAAAGGGAGTTGTGAAGGAGCGTTCTATTGGCGTCATCATAGATGGAGGGCTGCAACAACTTGGCTAGCATGGAGATGGTGGAAAGCTATCTCTCACCACAAGACCACATCCACATCCTTACTACATCCAATGGTTCAACAACAGGGCAAGGTGAAGGTAACACGTCTTGTTATTGTGCATTTTAGTATCTCTACATATCTGATTATGTTGATTGTGATGTGGTACCTATGCAACATGTTCCTTGTTACTTGGTAGACCATGGCAATTTGATAAAATTCTGACACCATGGTAGAAACAATCGTATACTCTTGTTCATAAGGATAAAAATATTACTTTGCTTCCTATGACTCCGAGTCCATTTTGAAAGATGATATTAATAGAGCTAATAAAGCAAAAGCAGGAGAAAAATAAGAGTGAAAATCAGATTGTGGCAAAAGAATTTGAGCAACACATGAAGCCTAATAATAAACCATCTCTTTTTTACGAAATTAAATTGAAAAGTGCATGTTTACTTACCAATCTGATATTGATGAGCTAGATTTTAGCAAATCTATTTGCTATGCTTTTGTGTGCAAAGGCATTATTTTCATTAGGGTGCCTTCCTCTTTGCCCTTTGTCACTAACATTTTGCGGGAGTTTTGGCGTCTTTCCACAAGGCGTGCCCGGATACCACCTATTCGAGGATTGAGCATCAAATTGACTTAATTCCGGTGCATCATTACCAACGTGCACCATCCGTACCAATCGGAGGAGGCGAAGGAGATTTCGTCAAATCAGGGAGCTGCCACAAAGGTTATATCTGGAATCCCTTAGTCCTTGTCTGTTCCTATTATTCTAGTGCGAAAAGGATGGTACGTCGCTATGTGTGTTGATTGTAGAGGCATCAATAATATTACTATTCGTTATCGTCACCCTATTCCTAGGCTAGATGATATGCTTGATGAATTGAGTGGCTCTACAATATTCTCCAAAGTTGATTTGCGTAGTGGATACCATCAAATTCGTATGAAATTGGGAGATGAATGGAAAACAGCATTTAAAACTAAGTTTGGATTATATGAGTGGTTAGTCATGCCTTTTGGGTTAACTAATGCACCTAGTACTTTCATGAGATTAATGAGCAGTTTCAGTGCTTTCATTGGACGATTTGTGGTAGTCTATTTTGATGATATCTGATTTATAGCAAATCTTTGGAAGAACATTTGGAACATTACGTGCTGTTTTTAATGCTCTCGTGATGCACGTTTGTTTGGTAACCTTGGGAAGTGCACCTTTTGCCGAGAGTATCTTTTCTTGGCTATGTTGTTACTCACGAGGAATTGAAGTTGATAAAGCCAAGATTGAAGCTATTGAGAGTTGGCACGCCAAGCGGTCACAAGTGAGGAGTTTCCTTGGCCTCGCTGGTTTCTATAGGCGTTTTGAGAGATTTCAGCACCATTCTGCACCTCTCAATGAGCTTACAAAGAAGGATGTGCCTTTTGTTTGGGGTACCTGCAGGAAGAAGCCTTCACGGTATTGAAAGCTAAGTTGACACATGCTCCTTTACTCCAACTTCTGATTTTAATAAGACTTTTGAGCTTGAATGTGATGCTAGTGGAATTGGATTAGGAGGTGTGTTATTACAAGATGGCAAACTTTGCATACTTTTCGAAAAATTGAGTGGGCCTAGTCTGAATTACTCTACTTATGATAAAGAATTATATGCTCTTGTTGGACTTTAGAAACATGGCAACATTATTTATGGCCCAAAGAATTTGTTATACATTACGATCATGAATCTTTGAAACATATTAAAAGTCAAGCTAAACTGATATTAGACATGCTAAATGGGTTGAATTCATTGAGACTTTCCCTTATGTCATTAAACACAAGAAGGGTAAAGAAAATGTTATTCTGATGCATTGTCTACGTCGCTATACTATGCTTTCACAACTTGACTTCAAAATATTTGGTTTGGAGACCATCAAAGATCAATATGTGCATGATGCTGATTTTAAAGATGTATTGCAGAATTGTAAAGAAGGAAGAACATGGAACAAGTTTGTCGTTAATGATGGATTTGTGTTCCGTGCTAACAAGCTATGCATTCAGCTAGCTCCGTTTGTCTTTTGTTGTTGCAGGCGCATGGAGGAGGACTAATGGGACACTTTGGCGTGAAGAAGGAGGGCGTACTTGCTACACATTTCTTTTGGCCAAAGATGAGGCGGGATGTTGAGCGTTTTTGCTATGCACTACATGTCAAAAAGCTAAGTCACGACTCAATCCTCATGGTTTATATATGCCTTTGCTTGTACCTAGTGTTCCTTGGGAGGATATATCGATGGACTTTGTTTTAGGTTTACCTAGAACAAAGAAGGGAGGATAGCATATTTGTTGTCGTGGATAGATTCTCGAAAATGGCACACTTTATACCATGTCATAAGCGATGATCTTTGTCAATGTTCTTGATTTGTTCTTTCGTGAAATTATTAAGCTTGCATGGTGTGCCAAATACTATTGTTTCGATCGTGATACTAAATTTCTTAGCCACTTTTGGAGATGTTTATGGGCTAAGTTGGGGACTAAACGCTTTTAGTACTACTTGTCACCCCAAAGTGATGGACAAACTGAGTAGTCAATAGAACATTGTCTACTATGCTTAGGGCTGTTCTAAGAAAAATAAGAAAATGTGGGAGGAATGCTTGCCTCATATTGAATTTGCTTATAATCGTTCATTGCATTCTACTACTAAGATGTGCCTTTTGAAGTTGTGTATGGTTTCCTACCTCGTACCTATTGATTTGTTGCCTCTTCCATCTTGGAGAAGGTTAATTTTGATGCTAAAAGCGTGCTGAATTGATTTTAAAAATGCATGAGTTAACTAAGGAAAACATTGGCGTATGAATGCTAAATATAAACTTGCTTGGAGATAAGGGTAGAAAACATGTTGTGTTTGCACAGGAGATCTTGTTTGATTACATTTGCGTGAGGATAGATTTCTGATTTGCATAAATCAAAGCTAATGCCACGTCTGCTGGTCCCTTTAAGGTGTTGGAGAAAGTAAATGATAATGCATATAAACTTGAGCTGCTGCAGATTTTGGGTTAGTCCACTTTTAACATTGCAGATTTGAAGCCATATTTGGGTGAGGAAGATGAACTTCCGTCGAGGGCGACTTCATTTCAAGAAGGGAGGATGATGAGGACATCAATACCATTGTTACACCCACAGCCCTGCTGCTATACATCTGGACCAATTACTAGAGCTCGCAGCCAACTAAATTACAGGTACTTGTTTCTTGGTAATGATTCTAATGTTCATGAGAATATGATCTTGCCTAAATTGGATACATTTGTTTTGCTTACAAATGAAGGGCCTAGCTTGGAGAAGGATGAACATTGGAGCAAGAACAAGCATGGAGATGATGGCATCAGAGAGGACAAGAATGGAGTTACAAGTGATGATTTCAGGACTTTGAAGCCACCATAATGAGTGCATGAAGCCTTGGACAGAAATATACAAGATGCCACTTCATAAATTTCGTCAGAGGCTATTCTAGGTCTCGTCACCTTATTATTGGGCCAGGCCCATGTAATTTCGAAATACATTAGTATAGGCTATTTTAGAGTCCGTTGTGGGGAAACAAGAATGGGGTTTGGACCCCCCCAAGGGCCACGAAATTTTCCT
>JAHHZJ010010484.1:0-14057 GCA_021437245.1 Aegilops speltoides
GGCCCGTGATGATGGTGTGATAAGCTATCGTCCATCTACAACGGTGCAAGCCAGTTTTGCAGCGGAATACTCGAGTTAAACTTGGAGCCTAGCATATGAGATATGGCCTTAGAACACGGAGACCGAAGGTCGGCGTGAATCATATAGTAGATATGATCAACATAATGATGTTCACCATTGAAAACTACTCCATCTCACGTGATGATCGGTTATGGTGTAGTTGATTTGGATCACGTGATCACTTAGATGACTAGAGAATGTCGTCTAAGTGGGAGTTCTTAATAATATGATTAATTGAACTTAAATTTATCATGAACTTAGTCCTAGTAGTAGATCAATAGCTCGCGTTGTTGCTTTCATATGTTTATTTTGATATGTTCCTAGAAACTGTTTGAAAATGTTAGTAGCAATGATGCGGATTGGATCCGTGATCGAGGTTTATCCTCATTCTTTGGAGAAGAATTATGTCCTTGATGCACCGCTAGGTGACAAACCTATTGCGGGAAGCGGATGTAGGCGTTATGAGCGTTTGGCTAGCTCAATATGATGACTACTTGATAGTTTAGTGCACCATGCTAATGGCTTAGAATCGGGACTTCAAAGATGTTTTGAACATCATGGACCATATGAGATGTTCGAGGAATTGAAGTTAATATTTCAAGCAAATACCGAGTTGAGAGATATGAAGTCTCCAACAAGTTCTATAGCTAAAAGATGGAGGAGATTGCTCAACTAGTGAGCATGTGCTCAGATTATGCAGGTACTACAATCGCTTGAATCAAGTGGGAGTTAATCTTCCGATAAGATAGTGATTGAGAATTCTCTAGTCACCATCACCAAGTTAGTAGAACTTCGTGATGAACTATAGTATGCAAGGGATGATGAAAATGATTCCCGAGTTTTTCATGATGATGAAACCGATGAAGGTAGAAATCAAGAAAGAACATCAAGTGTTGATGGTTAACAAGACCACTAGTTTCAAGAAAAGGGCAAAGGGATAGAAGGGAACTTCAAGAAGAGCGGCAAGCAAGTTCTTGCTCAAGTGAAGAAGCCCAAGTCTGGACCTAAGCCTAAGACTAAAGTGCTTCTCTTGCAAAGGGACTGTTCTTTGAGCGAACTACCCCAAGTATTTGGCGGATAAGAAGGATGGCAAAGTAAACAAAGGTATATTTGATATACATGTTATTGATGTGTACTTTACTAGTGTTTATAGCAACCCCTCGGTATTTGGTACTGGTTCAGTTGCTAAGAGTAGTAACTCGAAACGGGAGTTGCAGAATAAACAGAAACTAGTTAAGGGTGAAGTGACGATGTGTGTTGAAAGTAGTTTCAAGATTGATATGACCATCATCGCACAATTCCTATACTTTCGGGATTAGTGTTGAACCTAAATAAATGTTATTTGATGTTTGCGTTGAGCATGAATATGATTTGATCGTGTTTATTGCAATACGGTTATTCATTTAAGTAAGAGAATAAACTATTGTTCTGTTTACATGAATAAAACCTTATATGGTTGCACACCCAATGAAAATGGTTCATTGGATCTCGATCGTAGTGATACACATATTCATAATATTGAAACCAAAAGATGCAAAGTTAATAATGATAGTGCAACTTATTTGTGCTTGCCGTTTAGTCATATTGGTGTAAAGCGCATGAAGAAACTCCATCTTGATGGGATTTCTGGAATCACTTGATTATGAATCACTTGATGCTTGAACCATGCCTCATGGGCAATATGACTAAGACTCCGTTCTCGAGACATGGAGCGAGCAACTGACTTATTGGAAATAATACATCTTGATGTAGCGATCAATGAGTGTTAAGGCTGGGCAAGTATCGTTATTTTCGACCTTCACGAGATGATTTGAGCGATATGGGTATATCTACTTGATGAAACATAAGTCGAAATAGTTGAAAGGTTCAAAGAATTTCAGAGTGAAGTGGAAAAATCATCGTAACAAGAAAAATAAAGTTTCTACGATCTGATCGCGGAGACAAATATTTGAGTTCTGAGTTTGGTCTTCAATTAAAACAATGTGGAATAGTTTCACAAATTCATGCCACGGAACACCACATCATAATGGTGTGTCCGAGCGTCATAACCGTACTTTATTGGATATAGTACAATCTATGATGTTTCTTACCGATTTACCAATATCGTTTTGGGATCATGCATTAGAGATAGCTGCATTAACGTTAAATAGGGCACCATCTAAATCCGTTGAGGCGACACTATATGAGCTGTGGTTTAGCAAGAAACCAAAGTTGTCGTTTCTTAAAGTTTGGGGCTGCGATGCTTATGTGAAAAAGTTTCATCTGATAAGCTCAAACCCAAATCGAGAAGTGCGTCTTCATAGAATACCCAAAGGAAATTGTTGGGTACCCTTCTATCATAGATCCGAAGGCAAAACATTCGTTGCTAATAAATGGATCCTTTCTAGAGGAGTTTCTCTCGAAAGAAGTGAGTGGGAGGAAAGTAGAACTTGATGAGGTAATTGTACCTTCTCCTTATTGGAAAGTAGTTCATCACGAAATCTGTTCTGTGACTACTACACCAATTAGTGAGGAAGCTAATGATGATGATCATGTAACTTGAGATCAAGTTACTACCAAATCTAGTAGAGTAAACGAGTGAGATCCGCACCAGTGGTGCGGTAATCCTGTTACGGAAGTCATGTAACTAGACCATGATGAACCTACGAACTATGAGGAAGCGATGATGAGCCCAGATTCTGCGAAATGGCTTGAGGCCATGAAATCTGAGATGAGATCCATGTATGAGAACAAAGTATGGACTTTGGTGGAGTTGCTCGATGATCGGCAAGCCATAGAAAATAAATGGATCTTCAAGAGGAAGGCGGACGCTGATAGTAATGTTACAATCTACAAAGCTAGACTTGTCGAAAAAGGTTTTTGACAAAGTTCAAGATGTTGAATACAATGAGATTTTCTCACTCGTATCGATGCTTAAAAGTCTGTCGAATCATGTTAGCAATTGCGCATTTTATGAAATCGACAAATGGATAAACAAAACTGTATTCCTTAATGGAGTTATTAAAGAAAGAGTTGTATGTGATGCAACCAAGAGGTTTTATCGATCCTAAAGGTGTTAACAAAATGTGCATCTATGAATGGTGCAAGCATCTCGGAGTTGGAATATACGCTTTGATAAGTTGATCAAAGCATATAGTTTATCTGAGACTTGCGAGTGAAGCCTGTATTTACTAGAAAGTGAGTGGGAGCACTACAGACATTTCGATAAGTATATGAATGACATATTGTAGATCGGAAATAATGTGAAATTATTCGCAAAGCATAAAGGAGTGTTTAAAGGAGTTTTTCAAAGAAAGACCTCTTGAAGCTGCTTACATATTGAGCATTAAGATCTATAGAGATAGATCAAGACGCTTGATAAGTTTTTTTAATGAGTACATACCTTGACAAGATTTTGATGTAGTTCAAAATGGAACAGTCAAAGTGAAAGTGCAACTAATCCCCGGG
This sequence comes from Aegilops speltoides, assembly GCA_021437245.1. NCBI lineage: Eukaryota > Viridiplantae > Streptophyta > Magnoliopsida > Poales > Poaceae > Aegilops > Aegilops speltoides. The sequence continues at coordinate 3,508 of JAHHZJ010010484.1, forward strand.
TGGTTTTGGTAATTAATAACAACATATATATCATTGAACTAATCTTTTCTTGAGAATATTTGAGAAAGTTCGTGATATGGGTATGGCAATACTGATGATGTGGAACCCTCAAAATGCTAAGGAAAACATTGGCAAAAGCTCAAGACTCTATTTTTGGTTTAGTGATCCAAGATCACATTGAGTCCATAGGAAAGCCAATACTATTAAAAGGGATGAGGTTATGATGATGATCTGGTTGCTCTAAGTGCTTAGTGATTTATCTCTCAAACTATCAGCAATCTTTCATTCCAACATAAACCCATAAGTAATCTCGGTCCCACCGATTGCAAACAGTCACACGAGATGAACCACCTCAGCCATATAGCCAAACCCTAATAATTTCGGATTTTCGATTCCAAACTCGGTCATACGAAACTAGTGTTGCCAAGCTTACAGTAACATACGTACTCAAATCGGTGTCACGAGATGAAGAAATCGGTCCCCAAGATTGGCAAACCCTAGACTTTGGAAGAATCGGACTAGCAGAGATTGTATTTTCGTCCCACGAAAATCCCAACGTTCACAAGATTTGAACTTTCGGTCCCACCGAGTTGTCAACTTGATCGACGAGATTGGTCAAATGTTGTAGCAGTTGGATTTTATGTGGAGCTATAAATACCCTCCACCTCCTCTTCATTACGTGGAGAGCCATCGGAAAGAACTACCACTCCTACCTTACATTTAGAGAAGAAAACTACCTACCCTTGTGTTGAGATCAAGTTAGCTCCACTCCCACCATATGAAACTTTATTTCTAGTCTTCCCAAGTTGCTTTCCACTCAATCCTTTCTTCCACCACAGCCAAATCAGTGAGGAGAGTTGAGTGTTGGGAGATTATCATTTGAAGCACAAGAGCAAGGAGTTCATCATCACCAACCCCATCTATTACCTTTTGGAGGTGGTGCCTCCTAGATTGGTTAGGTGTGCTTGGGAGCCTCACGTCATGATGTGGAGTTGAACCAAGAAGTTTGTAAGGGCAAGGAGATCGCCTACTTCGTGAAGATCTACCGAGTAAGGCTAGTCCTCCGTGGGCGTGAGGCCATGATGGCATAGACAAGGTTGCTTCTTCGTGGACCCTTACGTGGGTGGAGCCCTCCGTGGACTCTAGAGCCGTTACCCTCCGTGGGTTGAAGTCTCCATCAGCGTGGATTGGCGATAGCACCACCTATCGGAACCACGAGAAAAATCTCCGTGTCTCCAAATTGCGTTTGCTCTTCTCCACCTCTCATTTACTACATGTGCAATTTACTTTCCGCTGCCACAACTCTAGAATTGCATGTGTGGGTGATACTTGACTTGGTTATCATTGTGAACTTGCTAAAAACTTGCCCTAATCAAAAGGATAAATTTTTAAGTTGTCAAGTAGTCTAATCACCCCCCCTCTAGACATACTTCCGATCCTACAAGTGGTATCAGAGCTTTGGTCTCCATTGGATTGGTTTCCATTGCATTGGACTCCATAAGCTTGGTTTCACAACCTAGGAGAGTATGGCGTCTAGTGAGGGTAATTTCCGTAGAGGTCCTTACTTTGATGGTTCAAACTTTGCTAGTTGGAAGCACAAAATGAAAATGCATATTCTTGGACATAACCACTCGCGCATGGGGCATTATTTGTGTTGGCTTGCAAGGTGAGTTCTTGAGGAAGGAAAAGTTCGGATCGCGAAGCTACTGCTGGATGAGTTGCGGATGTTACTGAACAATGCTCAAGCTTGTGACATTCTCTTCAATGCTTTGTGTCGAGGAGTTCAACAAGATCAGCCGTCTTGAGAATGCAAAAGAGATTTGGGATACTTTGGTGAAATGCTCGAAGGTACCGAGTCCGTGAAGGAATCAAAGCTAGATGTTCTTCAAGGTCACTTGACAAGTTCAAGATGAAGGAAGGTGAAGGAGTCGCTGAAATGTACTCTAGGCTTGCTCTCATCACCAATGAGATGGCAGGCTTAGGAAGCGAAGAAATGACCGACGATTCATCATCAAGAAGATTCTCGAGCTTTGGATGGAAAGTATGACACGTGTGCACTTTGATCCAAATGATGCCAAACTACAAAGATCTCAAGCGTGCGAAGTCATTGGAAGGATTGTTGCTCATGAGATGACACTTAAAGATAAGGAAGAGCTTCACAACAAGTCAAGTGGTGCTTACAAAGCTGCGAGTTAAAGCTCCCACAACCTCAAGTGACAAGCTAGTTTCCAATGAAGAGATAAGCCTAATGGTGAAGAACTTCAACAAATTCTACAAGAGTAGAAGCAAGGACAAGCTTCAAGAGGAGATTGATGCATTCATTGAAGCACCCAAGGCCATGGTCAAGTGGGTTCCCAAGTGCAACTTCAAGTTCTACTTGACAAGCTCAACCACTACACCAAGGATTCCCATCAAGATGATGTGGATCCGAAGAAAGAAAGAACTAGAGAGTTCTTGAGGGTGACTCCGCCAACATACTTCACTCACATTCATTTTGGCAAGAACTTGTGCAATCAACTTCCACATCTTGCACTAGTTCATGGAGTCACAAACCCTCATGTTGGTAAGTCAAGGGACAAGGTAATCATTGCTTTCATGGACATCATCTATTGTGTACTTCAATCTATGTCCATGGATATCCTTGTTTGTTCCTTGTGGGACTAACCCATGTAGGTATTGAAAGTGCCGAATCCAAAGTTGCTCCCAACTCTTGTGATCTTCATCAACATTTAGCATCCACATCTTCAACATCTACATGAAGTCTTCATCGACAACCCAAGGTTAGTTTGACCCTTTAAAGGGTTCTCACATCAAGGGAGCTTTGCTCTAAAGAATTGAGCTAAAGCATCTTCTAATGATGTGAACACATTAATCTTTATGTAAAGTGGTAACCCCACTTGTGTTAAGCGATGAGTATGACCTATGATCAAATGTTCTCATTTGACTCCTAAGTCAATATACTCACATATAGATGACCTAGTCATCGCCAAATTGTGTGCTAGTAGCTAGTGTTTTGTTTGTGCATGTTTGACACATATTTCATTTGCTATCTTATTGTGTGAGCATATTGGATGCATGAGTTTATCCATTGAGGACATCCATTTGTTGCTTTGGTCTTTTGGATTTTTTTTTTTGACCAAATGGATGGACAAAATGCCTAAGTTCCTCCCTAGCTATCTGCTTTCTTGTCTCAAACTCTATTCATGCTTATATCACAAACTTTGAACAAGACTTTTTGAGGACCAAGTGAAGGGCCTTTCGGGCCACCCATCCGTCAAAAGCCTAACTTCCAAAACCTTCTAAGTACTTGGTCAAGATATACTCCTCGACGGCCGAAATCACTTGATTGATCTAGGTTTTCCTCGGTGAAACCGAGTTCAAATTCGGGTGACGAAGTGATGTACTTTGGATTAACCATCTCGGTCCCCCGAGTTTTCAACTTCGGTCCCACCGACAAGAAGGATATATATACGAGGCAGCGGCGTTGATTACTTCTTCAAGCCTCGCCCTCAAACCCTTTTCTTGCGTCGCCGTGGTCTCCGGATCGTCTCCTCGTCGCCTTGCGCCCTTGAGGTCTCCATCGCCGTCAGGCGGCAATCTCATCGCGCCGTTGCCGCCGTGGTGGCTCCACCAGTTGGGTGAGTTTCATCCCTCTCGTGCTTCAACCTCGATTCAATGCGATAGGTTTTGCCTACTTCTTGCCAAGTGAAATCTTCCTATCCGGATTAGATCATAGAACAAAATTGAGTGAAAATTTTAGGGTTAGGTTTCCGCCGAACACATCTCGGTGTGACCGATTCTACATTCTCGGATGACCGATTTGGCCTGCCATTCCTTACTTTTCGGTTAAACCGGTTGTGCAATCGGTGACAGTGAGGATTTAGTGAAACCCTAGTGCTCTCGGCTAGGCCAGAAACCCATTTCGGTCCAACCGAAAAGTGGTGTGTCGGTTAGGTTTAGACACCGGATTCACGAATTTTAGACTGTCGAGACCGAAATGCATTCTGTGAAAACCTAAATGTTTGAACTCATTCTTTTTGCAAAATCCTCTGCGGTTTGTGATAACTCTTCTATTACGCCTATACCTATTCTTTTCACAGGTTATGGTCATATCGATGCAAGTGACAGCGAACAGTCTGAATCACCGTTGAGATTCGAGGCGGTGACAAGTCTGAACAAGCAGTTTTTCGGATGATGGAGAAAGCACTCCAGTGGTTTCTGCATGCCACGGGGCGGAAGAAGAGAATTCGATGAGGAAGACTCGACTTTGTTGCGGATGAGAATTTCTTCCAAGCCAAAAAGGCAAAGTGGTTGCCAAAGGCTATCAAGGCAACAGTCAAAAAAGACACCAACAAGGTGAAGAAGTCCACATTGCAAAAGGCTGAGTATGGAAGAAGAAACCTCCGGCAAGATCAAAAAACTTCCAAGAGGAAGAGGCTAGTTCATGAAGAAGGCGATGATGATCGATGAGGAAGCCCGACCTCCTCGAAGCAAGTTGATGGGAGATGCCATCGGGCGGAGCACCACTAAAGCTAAGCCATCAGCTCCGGCAAAGGCAGCCCAAGCCAAACCTCTTTGCCAAGCCAAAAGGTGAAACATACACCTTGAGAGAAGAAAAGGACAATGTGCCACTTTGAATCGATGAAAGGCACATGTTTTGCTAAAGCTCGGGCGAAATTGCGGTTCATAATGATGCTCATCCTCGAGCTGAAAATATGAAGGAAAGGAAGGACAAAGGTCTCGAGGCTATGGAGGCAAGTTGATCCATATGCCACGGAGAAGGACATTTGACTCTAGATTCCACACGGAAGCAACAAGATTTCTATGAGGCAGTGCTCATGGACAAGAAGCCAATTATTCTTGACACGGATATTGGTGGGATTAATTGGATGAAAACAGAGACTATTTCCCACATGTGCATGAGAGCTTCCTTGCATGTGGAATTCGAGTTGTTGGTGAAGCGTGCTTGGAATGATGAGATGATCATGCGGTTCTATGCCCGCCACTTCTATCGGATGGCGGTGTATGGATGGAAAGGAGAGATTCCATTCAGCTGTTGAAGAATGGAGCGTTCTTGAATGCACCGATATCAAGGGAGATGATGTTGATGTCTATGGCATTCCAAGAAGAATCACGAGTCTATGAAGAACATGTACAATGAGGTACAGAAGGATGTTGAGATATGGAAGCTTGGATCGGTTTATTATCTTCATGCGGTCTCCCAACCACTAACACCATTACAGGGCATACTTTGATGCCCAAGTCGAGGAGACCACCGCATGATAAGAGGCTATTCTATCAACATGCTGCACATTCTAGATCGAAGACACCTTTTAAGGTGATGGAACGATAGTAGAGACTATCAAGAGGAATGACCGGACGGAAGAAGGCGTGTGGGTTTGCTCCATATTGGATGCTCATTAATGCCAAGTTTGTACGGACACCTACGTTGGATAGACCCCACTTGCCACTGCAGGCTGAACATGAAGATAATGAAGTTGTGATGGTGAGGATGCTCCCACATCGCGAAGGACAGCTAAGTCTGAAGGCCAAACAAGCTAAAAGTGAGAAGGAAGCCAAAGCCCAAGCGTTGGAGAACAACTTCTTGAAGCCACTCGGAGAATTGAGCTCGCTTTGGCAGCATAGTCGATCTCGGAGAGCCTTGAGAGGATAGTTGAAGATAAGTTCCATGCTCTGGATGTCAAGTAGTCGAGTCACCGTCAACAAGCTTGGCGGACATCGAGAAGCGAAGAGGGAAAGCGAGCTCATGAGGAGATGGAAGATGATCTAGTCGGATGACTATGGCAGCTGCTTTGCAGTGCCACAAAGCCCGATCAGCTACTATTCGTGTGAGACCCAGGCTACTACGGCACCTCCTACAGCTCCGTCGGTTCGGCACCGGCTCCGTATCCACTCCTCGGCTCCAAGACTTGGGAAGCTTTGCGGATCAGCTATCTCCACTCCATCGGCGAGCGAGCGCCCGTGAGTCCCTAGTGACGATTAGCTCTATACCTTCGAACTTTTGGTAACTTGTTGCCAAAGGGAAAATGTATAGATCATAGGACTTCGAGAGGGTGCTCGTTTTTGCTCTTTCGTTTGCGGTTTTCCTTGAGATACTTTTGAGTTCTTTGAGACATTTCGTGTGTTTGATACTCGTTTGCTCTATCTTGATGAGTGCTTGGTCATACTATGCTTAATGTGTGTTGATGCTTATCATATTCTATTCATATCTTGTATGATCCTTACTCATGTCTTGGTGATTGGGTGCATGTTATTCATTCTTATCATTTTGTGCGCTCCACCAAGATGTATGTGACATGGAAGAGTGACCCATGATCCTAATCGATTGTGCATTTGCATTCAAGCATAAATCTTAAATAATGCACAAATTTAGGGGAGCTCTTGCTTATCACATACTTCTCAAAGCGACGATGTTATTCATTGATTATATCATTTGTGAAGCTTTGATCTATATGTTGTCATCAATTACCAAAAGGGAGATTGAAAGTGCAACTAATCCCGGGTGGTTTTGGTAATTAATAACAACAATATATCATTGAACTAATCTTTTCTTGAGAATATTTGAAAGTTCATTGATATGGGTATGGCAATGGGATGATGTGGACCCCTCAAAATGCTAAGGAAAACATTGGCAAAAGCTCAAGACTCTATTTTTGGTTTAGTGATCCAAGATCACATTGAGTCCATAGGAAAGCCAATACTATTAAAGGGGATGAGGTTATGATGATGATCTGGTTGCTCTAAGTGCTTAGTGATTTATCTCTCAAACTATCACAATCTTTCATTCCAACATAAACCCATAAGTAATCTCGGTCCCAGATTCAAACCCATCCCAAGATGAACCACCTCCCAATATAGCCAAACCCTAATAATTTGGATTTTCGATTCCAAACTCGGTCATACGAAATGTGTTGAAACAACATACGTACTCAAATCGGTGTCCGAGATGAAATCGGTCCCAAATTGGCCCCTAGACTTTGGAAGAATCGGACTAGCAAGATTTATTTTCGGTCCCCAAAATCCCAACGTTCAAATTTGAACTTTGGTCCCCCGAGTTGTCAACCGGTCGGCGAATTGGTCAAATGTGTTAGCAGTTGGATTTTTGTGGAGCTATAAATACCCTCCCCTCCTCTTCATTTGGAAGAATCGGAAAGAACTAACCCTCCTTACATTTAAAGAAAACTACCTACCCTTGTTTGAGATCAAGTTGCTCCCTCCAATAAACTTGATTTCTAGCTTCCCAAGTTGCTTTCCCTCAATCCTTTCTTACCACAGCCAAATCGGTGAGGAGAGTTGAGTGTTGGGGAGATTATCATTTGAAGCACAAAGCAAGGGTTTCATCACCAACCCCATCTATTACCTTTTGGAGGTGGTGCCTCCTAGATTAGTTGGTGTCGCTTGGGAGCCTCCGTCATGATGTGGAGTTGAACCAAGAAGTTTTAAGGGCAAGGAGATTACTTTTAAGATCTACCCGAGTAAGGCTAGTCCTCCGTGGGCGTAGGCCATGATGGCATAGACAAGGTTGCTTCCGTGGACCCGTGGGTGGAGCCCTCCGTGGACTCTCCCGTTACCCTCCGTGGGTTGAAGTTCCTCCGTGGATTGGCGATAGCACCACCTTCGGAACCACGAAAAATCTCGTGTCTCCAAATTGCGTTTGCTCTTCTCCCCTCTCATTTACTACATTGCAATTTACTTTCCCTGCCACAACTCTAGAATTGCATGTGTGGGTGATACTTGACTTGGTTATCATTGTGAACTTCTAAAAACCCTAATCAAAGGATGAATTTTTAAGTTGTCAAGTAGTCTAATCCCCCTCTAGACATACTTCGATCCTACACAAAAAAAGTTCTTGCCTGTGTTACAAGGTGTAAAATTGAGTAAGACTCAAAACCCGACCCCCGGAAAGATAGAAAGAGAATGAAAATCATTCCCTATGCCTTGGCCATAGGTTCTATAAAGTATGCCATCTTGTGAGGATCTATTGTATACCCTACGAGTTTGGCAAGGGGTACAATAGTGATCTAGGAGTGATCCGACGGGGTCAAAATTATCCTTAGTGGAATAAGGATATGTTTCTCGATTATGGATGTGACAAAAGGTTAAATCGTAAAGGGTTACGTCGATGCAAGTTTGACACCGATCGGATGACTCTAAGTCTCGATCTAGATACATATTGAAAGTGGGAGCAATTAGCTAATAGCTCCGTGCGAGCATTGTAGACATAGAAAATTGCAAAAACCCGGATCGAATGTGAAAGACCCGTTGACTAAATCTCTCACAACAAAACATGATCACACCTTAGTACTCTTTGGGTGTTAATCACATAGCGATGTGAACTAGATTACTGAATCTAGTAAACCCTTTGGGAGTTGGTCACATGGCGATGTGAACTATGGGTGTTAATCACATGATGATGTGAACTATCGATGTTAGTCACATGGTGATGTGATCTAGATTATTGACTCTAGTGCAAGTGGGAGTGAAGGAAATATGCCCTAGAGGCAATAATAAAGTTATTATTTATTTCCTTATATCATGATAAATGTTTATTATTCATGCTAGAATTGTAATAAGGAAACATAATACATGTGTGAATATATAGACAAGCAGTGTCACTAGTATGCCTCTACTTGACTAGCTTGTTAATCAAAGATGGTTATGTTTCCTAACCATGAACAAGGAGTTGTTATTTGATTAACAAGGTCACATCATTAGTTGAATGATCGATTAACATGACCCATTCCATTAGCTTAGCACCCGATCGTTTAGTATGTTGCTATTGCTTCCTTCATGACTTATACATGTTCCTATGACTATGAGATTATGCAACTCCGTTTACGGAGGAACACTTTGTGTGCTACCAAGCGTCTGGCATAAGCTGGGTGATTATAAAGGTGCTCTCTGGTGTCTCCGAAGGTACTTGTTGAGTTAGGCGTATTTGAGATTAGGATTTGTCACTCCAGAATGTCGGAGAGGTATCTCTGAGCCCTCTCGGTAATACACATCACTTAAGCCTTGCAAGCATTTCAACTAATGAGTTAGTTGTGAGATGATGTATTCTGAGCGAGTAAAAGACTTGCGTGCTGAGATTGAACTAGGTATTGGATCCGATGATCGAATCTCGGGCAAGTAACATACCGATGACAAAGGGAACAACGTATGTTGTTATGCGGTTTGACCGATAAAGATCTTACGTAGAATATGTAGGAACCAATATGGGCATCCAGTACCGCTATTGGTTATTGACGGAGACATGTCTTGGTCATGTCTACATTGTTCTCGAACCGTAAGGATCCCTTGCGCTTAAGGTTTCGATGGCAGTTATATTATGAGTTTATGTATTTTGATGTACGAAGGTTGTTGAAGTCCGGATATGATCACGGACATGAAGAGAGTCTCGAAATGGTGAGACATAAAGATTGATATATTGAATGGATATATTTGGACACGGAAGGTTAGGAGAAGTTTGGAGCTCGGGAGGTTCTGGAACCCCGGGAGGTATATGGGCCTTATTGGGCCCATGTAGGAAGAAGGAGAAGGAACAAGGAGGAGGCGCCCCCGGCCCAATCCGGTGGAGGGAGGCCCCCTTCCTTTCTCCTTCCCCTCTTCCTATTACTACTACTAGTACTACTTCCTAATACTAGTACTCTTTCCTTCCCCTCCAAATAAGATAAGGAAAAAAGGAAACCTACTTGGAGTAGGTTTCCCCCTCCCTCATGGCCCCCTTGGGCGGCCACCTCCTCCCTCCTCCTTTATATCTGAGGGTGAGGGTGCACCCTAGAACACACAAGTTGATCATTGATCATTCCTTAGCCGTGTCGGTGCCCCCTCTCGATATTACACCTCGATCATATTGTAGCGGTGCTTGGCGAAGCCTGCTGACGAGGAGAACATCAAGATCGTCCTGCACGCGTCGTCTTGTGGAACTCCCCTTGGAGCCTCTTGGATTGGAGAATCGGTGCGTCATCGAGCTGTCTGCGTGTCAAGAACTTCGGAGGTGCGAATGCGGTGCTTGGACGGTTGGATCGGGAGGACGTCGACTACTTCCTCTACGTTGCGTCAACGCTTCCGCTTCGGTCTACGAGGGTATGTAGACAACACTCTTCCCTCGCGTTGCTATGCATCACCATGATCTTGCGTGTGCGTAGGAATTTTTTTGAAATTACTACATTCCCCAACACGACAAGCATGATGCATGAGAAAGCTAGATGAGGCTACTCATGGCAAGAGATGATGCACACAAGATCAACATATCAAGGCAAGTTTAAATGAGGCGGAAACAACATATAACAATTCAGGTAAGTCCTCATATGCAAATTTCGAAATTGGTCCAGATCTGAACAAACATTATGTTCAAGTTGTTAAACAACAAGTTAAAATGCACCAAGAGGATCTACACGAAATTCTAGTCAAGTTACATATAAAGTTCATTAGATTAGATTCGGCCTAGAAGATATAGAGCAAAACAAGTTAAGCATGGCATTGATGCAAAATGCATACAACTATCAAGCAAACAAAGCAAGGATGCA